>MU260535.1:20000-25000 GCA_020310875.1 Ceratopteris richardii
CTCTTCTGAGTAAGGTTTTGTATGTTCCTACCATTCCAAAGAATCTGATAAGTGTAGGGCAAATTGTTGAAGAGGTTTATGAAGTAAGGTGCACTAATGATGGAGTTTTTGTGGAAGACCCTAGCAATGGGTATAAACAAATTGTTTTAGGGAAGAAAGAAGGAAGACTCTTCACACTGAAGATTCAAGGCAATGTTGGTCATGTCTTGTTGACTTATGGAGGACATAAGATCTCTGAGTTAGATCTTTCACATAAAAGGCTTGGACATTTCAATGAAAGAGGTATTAAGGACATGGTTAAAAATGGTTCAGTGTTTGGATTACCTAATGTTGCAGGTCAACATATGACATACAAATGTGAGGCATGTTCAATTAGGTAAAGCTCATAAGCAATCATATACTAAGCATGGTTTCATTATTCAGAGAAGCTTGAATTGGTACACACAGATGTGTGAGGACCATCAAAGGATTTCAGTATTAATGGTTCAAGATATATGTGATTTATGTTGATGATGCTACCAGGTGGATCACTATATATGTGATCAAAGATAAATCAGAGGTATTCAATACATTTAAACATTATCACGTGTATGTAGAAAGAATCACAGGTCAAAAGTTAAAGAGACTAAGGCCAAATGGAGGGGGAGAGTATTTCTCTAATGAGTTCAGTGATTACTTATGGAATGAAGGTATAAAAAGGGAAGTTACTTGCAGGTACTCTCCTCAACAAAATGGTGTAGCTGAGAGGAGAAATAGAACTCTTGTTGAGTTTGCAAGATCAATGATGAAGGAGAAAAATTTTCCCAGTTATTTATGGGATGAGGTTATAAATACAGCTACATACTTGGTTAATAGGTTACTATGTAAAGCTTTGCAGGGTATGACACCATATGAAGCTTGGTGGTTTAAGAGACCTATCTTAGATCATTGCAAAGTATTTGGATGTTTGGCTTATGCATATTTGCCATATGAGTTGATGCATAGATTGGAACCTAAAGCTAAAAAGTATGTATTCATTGGTTATGATGATAAGCAGATGCGTTATAGGTTGTGGAGTCCATCTACAAAGCAATTTCTTATATCAAAGGATGCTACATTTGATGACCAAGGTACTTGGTATGCAGGTACAATTAATACTTATGCAGGTGACGAAGAAAATTTGGATAAAAAAAAGGTAAATCAAAGATTCAAATATTTAATGAAGAAGAGAACAATGAAGCACAAATTAAAGTTGAAGAAAGGCCAAGGTTTGACCCAGAATGTGATGAAACAGAAACCTCAAGAAGTGGAGAACTCAGAAGGTCATCAAGGCATAAATGAAAACCCACAAGGTATAGCTATGATACTTCATTCTTGACTACTAAAGACTATGCTTATATGGTGAAAGCACAAGAAGACCCTTCTACATATGAAGAGGCAAAAAAATTATCTAAAAAACAAGGCTTTATGTGTCTATGTATTTTTTAACTTTTTACTTGAAAAATAATTACATAATTATTCAAAAAAATAATAAATAAAATTCTTCCAATTTTTTGTCTCTTTTGTTTGAACTCCATTTTTGCTTATTCCTCCCCTCTTAATCCTCTTTGAAAATGAGAATATGGGTTGGATGATTGCTATCTACTTTGTATTGATAGTTGCATATCTGATTGTGTAAATATGAACCTCTCATGTGCTCAAGAAAATCTCATGAGTGCTTTCCAAAGGTTTGTGCATTATGGTGTTTCTAGCCTTATCAACATCCTTCTCCCATAGTCATATGAACATTCAAAAAAATATGGTACTTACTATTTTGTACATACATTTTATTGAAAATAAATGAAGTAAAAATTTACAAAAAAGAAATAATATGTCATAAAAAGGAAATAAAATAAGCAAAAATGCATGTTATTTATACTCTTGATGTCCCATCTTTTCTATTATTTTCTGGATTCTTTCTTGTGGTTCTTGTTGTGAATCTTCCTTGATCCTTTCTAGTTCTTCTCTTCTATGTGTTGCAATCTGTAACTTATGCCATTTTTGTTTACTAAGTGCTTCTAGGTATTTCTTGACTCTACAACCACTTATGTAATTGGGCATGATTAATCCAGCTAGGGTAGCCAATTGTATTGCACCACAGATTCAACTTATGTAAGATACATGGTCCATGACCTCTCTTATGTAGTTTCTTACATAATTCTTTTATTGTCAATGCCAATACAAAATCTCTTTTCCTTTAGGTCTTTGTCTTTGATATGCATGCCAAAATATGAATTCTTTCTCCTTTTGTTTGCATATAAAGAGTTTATGGTCTGAAGTATTGTAAATCCCAAATTTTCTAAGTCTGTAACCCTATCTATTAGTTCATGCCCTTTCCATTCTAGGGTTTGTGCTACTTTCAAGGTTGGAATTAAGAATTACATGGGAAGTATATCATTTTGGCCATACACCATGTGTTGGCATACAAGTCATAAGAAAAGTATACAGGCACAAAGGAGGAGTCATGCACAATATGGCAACAAGGTCCAATCATTTTTTTCCATAAACCATTTCCAACTCAAGTGATTTTCATCGCTACACGCACATTGTAAATCCCATTATTGGTAGAATAGACTCCATTTTGTTCAAGCCAAAGCGTCCTTGAGCTTGACTCCATTTTGTTCAAGCCAAAGCATCCTTGAGCTTGAGGAGTATTAGAATTAGCTACATACCAATTTTCATAATTTTTAGACTCCGTTTGAGCCCTCAAATAGGCTCTAGAACCTAATTTTTAACTAGGATGGACACTAGGTCTAGACAAGGCCAAAGCTAGTCAAAAAACTATAAAAAGAGCTAGAGAGCTCATTTTTGAGATTACATTGTTAGTGATTTCAGCTTATGTAAGAGACTTTTTGACTAATGAAAAGAACTCCATTGTTCCTCTCTTTGTTCTTGCCTTCTGTGCGCGTGTGTGTGTATGTGTGTGCATCTTTGTGTGCTTCTCACTCACACACTTGTGCCTTCACTTGCTCATAGTCTTCATACTAGTCCTCACGTCTCCACGGATTGACATGAGGTGGATCTCCTCACTTTGGTACTTGCCATTGTGCTAGAGTGACACCAAATTTTGGCACCGTTGCCGGGGAGAGAGCTTCGAGGACGAGCGTGTGATGGTAAGGCGTAGAGTTGAGACATTGGAGTCATAGGTAATATCCTTTCTTTTCCTTATTTTCCTTCATTTTTCCTTCTTTTTGCATCACCATCATCAGCATCATCATCCTCACCATCTCCCACCTCCATCTCCATCTTCACAAAAATTTCAGTTTTTTTGGTCATATTCCCCGGACTAAACCCCTTAAAGGTCCTGATTGTTTGTTTTAACCCCCTGAACCCTGAACTATCATAACTTTTTCATATGAAATCCGCTTTTTGAGCTCTAGAGCTTGTCGGAAAGCTCGTGGTGAATGCTACATGCCCTCAACTGTTTTTTATAAGAATAATGCGTTGATTTTCTGAGGGGTAGGTACACCAAGGGAGCTCTAGAGAAAATTTTTTGGCAATGCAAAAGGGGGAACAAAGGTCATTAAAAGTGTCTGAAATAAATTGTCTGTCAATTGAAGGTAAAAACTTGAGCTAAACTTGGAATTTTTACAGGATCAGAGAGAGCTTTTGGAGAAATCAAAGCAAGTGCCATTGTGTGCAGGCTTGGGAATGTGCTTCCTTTGTAGACAAGTGTAGCAAGGAGAAACGACTTGAGGTTGGAACATCTCTCAACCTCCTCAGTACATTCTTAGCTTAGGCTAAGTGCAAGTAGTTGTCTTGATTGACTAGGGGCACGATAGGAATATTCTCTCAGTTACAAGCTTAGAAAATGGAGATGAAAGTCAAATGAAAGTAGTCTTGTTGTTATGCACCTTTCCATCACCATTGGGTATGTTTTCCACAACTATTAGCAATATGCACCTGATGGTAAACTGGTCTATGATGACATATGTGAATCACTCTTGAGTGACGAGATTAGTAGAAAATCTATGGTTGGAACTCAGAGTGGAGATGCATATAATGTTTGTGATTCATACAAATGAAAGAATCAGCAACATGGTAGGAGCAAGAAGAAGGAAAAGAATGATCAACAGAATAAGAGTAGAAGTAAATCAAGGAAGAGGGATATCAAATGCCATTATTATCATAAGAAAGGACACATGAAGAAAGACTGCTACAATGCTAAATGTAAAGGGAAAAATGTTGATGGGCATGTTAAACAACTGCTTGCACCATCTTCTTTGACTATGAACATTGAAGAAATTAATGCTTTTTCTGATGATGTTGATGTCAACAATGTGTTGACACTTGATAGTACTATGCTCATTGAGGCTCTTGTGGATGATTATGTTTCCCACACATGGCTGCTAGATTCTGGTGCTTCTTTCCATGTGACACCACATAGAGAATGGTTCTCCAATTACGGAGCAAAGCCTCTTGGTACCCTGAGACTTGGTGACTCTTATCAGTGTGACATTGTGGGGATTGGAGATGTGTTTGTGTAGTTCATTGATGATTCAAAATTTACTATGCATAATGTACACCATGTACCTTAGTTATCACCTAGTTTGATGTCAGTTATTCAACTTGGTGACCTTGGTTACAAGGTGGTTTTCTATGCTCAATCCTTTTGCATATCAAAGGGCACTATGATAATCAAAAAAGGTAACAAAGTTGACTCATTTTATCCTTTATTTGTATCATAGAAAGAACACTTATTAGCTCTTATTGAACAACATGTGGCTTGTATTTGGCATGGCCATTTGGGCCACGTATCTAATAGTAGAATGGAAAATCTTTCTCATTTTGGCTACTTACTAATGTTGTCTTTCTCTCATTTTTCATTTCATGAGCATTATCAATATGGAAAGCAAACTAGGAATGTGCATAAGCCACACATTGACTCTTCAATTCAGCCTTTAGAGCTCATTCGTGTGTGGTCCTATGCCCACAACTTCATTAGGTGGTTCTCTTTATTTTTTCACTTTCATAGATGATGC
>MU260535.1:35000-52500 GCA_020310875.1 Ceratopteris richardii
CAAATTAGTGAAAGATACTATCAACAAAAATAGGGAATAAAAAAGAGCAACAACATCTGGAAGAGAATAACATAGAGAATGAAGACAACCAGGAAGTGAAGATTCCAAAGAGCCCAAAGTTCACTCTCTAGGAGATAGTCCAAGAAAAAGAAGAAGTAGTGAGGATCTCTAAAGTAGATCAAGGAGAAATAAAGAGACTAGAATAATAAGTGAAAACAATAAGGGTTCAAGAAAGCAATGCAGACTAAAGTGGGGAAGAAAAGAAAGAACCAAAAACCATCAACGAAGATCAATTGCTAGTAGTTAGAGAGTCTTTAGAAGAGAAACCAGAGGAGCAATTCTTGGAAATAAAATCATTTTTGCATAATGAATTGGATTACTTCTCTCAGGGGTCAAGAATGGCTATATTGGTAGGACTCATAATGGAAGAATGTAAAAGAAGACAAAAAGAGGAAAAACTTTAGATTCAGGAAAAATCTTTGAAAATACAAGAGGAAAATAAAGTTCTCTTGGAAGATAATGCATATCTCCAAGATGAAGTTATGAAAATCACTCATGAAGTAGTAGGCCATGCAGAAAAGATCAGAGTGTTGAATGAAGAGAATCAAAACAAGGAAAAAGAAGCTCATGAAGCAAAAATAGTCATGGCATGAAAGGAAGAAAAGATACATCTACAACAAGAATTGATACAAAGAAAAGAGGTAGAGATACAAATACAAAAAGGAAAGCTGCAACAAAAAGAAGAGGAACTCATAGAAAAGGACAAAGAAATTGAGTATCAAGATATAGTATTTTGTATTCTTGCTTCAAGAGGATGAAGAATGACTCACAAGAGATGGATGCATGGGAAAGACAAATAAAACATTTCATGGAGCAGATCAAAGTGCAAGTGCAAGAGGAAGAACCAAAGTTTGAAGATCAAATAATAAGTCCAATCCGAGATATAATAATTGAAGCTAAGAAGCTAGTGACGCATGAAAAACTCAGTGATATAGATCAAAATATGGAATCATCATCTTGTACATTAGTCATAGATAGAACAATAGAATTAGATACCTTAAGGAATTGTATGATAGATATGAGGCCAAGCTTATTAGATTTTTGTTACATAAAATAAAAAAGCCTTTAAGGACACTATCCAATTTTGATATCTTGGATGCGAATTTCCCTTAATTATAAGATTATATCAAAGAATATCATATTAGTATACTTGGCAAGGAACTAGATGCATTTTTGGAGCACTCAGATAGTTAGTTTGTACTTACAAAGGATTTTTTTCATAAAGTGAACCCAAGATGGAGAAGAGAGTCCTTGGAAAAGCATAAGGAATGTAGGCATGTATGGAAAAAGGAACCAATAAGCTTTAGATTTAATCCTTCATAGTGTCCATGTGCTAGATGAAGAAATTGGCCAGGATTTTGGAAGCGGAGAAGAAGCAGCCAAATACCCAAGAGCGAGCTAAATTCTGCCAAGTTAGTAGGTCCACCAAGGGGGGGATGGCCAACCAAATCCTACATGTTGAATATCATTGATACATTTCTATCAGGTATGGAAAATGTATAGTATTACACTATCATTGTAGATACAAGTATTCTCAAGTTGATAAAAGCGTACTTGGAAAGATTTCCAGAGGTCAACATAAGGACCATGAAATTTTCGGGTCTTCATCCAATCACAAATACATTGCTTTTTTATTTGAGTGAAGCTCCGGATAAGCAATGTCTAATGTCATATTTCACCAGATTCATATCTATGCAAAGTGTATACCTTCAGACTTTTGAAGATGCTTCCACTATCAGATTTTTTGAATAGGAAACAAAGATTTTTTGTAGTGTTTCTTGGAGACTTGAGGCAAGAATAATAGCCTATGAAAGCATCTTTTTGGAATATCAGAGAATGAATATAGTAGATTCTCTAGAAGCTAAAATGGAGGAAGTCCATGTTGAGCTGATCATTGATATTAACTCAGAAGAATGGCAAAACTATATCAAGTTTCAACAAGTGTACAAGAAAATAGAAGCAATAAAAAAGAAAAACAAAGATCATACATAAGTTTTGATGAAGACATAAAAAGGTTTAAGAGGAGGAGGATGTTGAAGGAAGATTTTCACAACACTTGTGTATTGATACTATAGCCAAAAAGTAGAGTTAGAAAGTTTTAAATTTTGTAAAACTCAAGAAAAGTTTCCTTGAGTTGTCATAGAGCTATGTACAAAGTTAGGAGGTCATGAGATAATTACTGCTGGTGGTCTAGGAGTCTGGAAGTTGAGAAAGTAGCTCATTTTGGAAGCATTATATAACTCAATGTAAAGAAGAACTAAGGGACATAATGTCATTTAAAAACTTCCTTCATTGAGAATAGAGAGCTCCTTTTTAGCTGTCATCTCCTTCTTCATTGTGATGCCTTTGTGTGATGTCTGCTCGTATTGATTGCTTATGCCATAATGGAACTCACAATGATACCAAATCCCTTGCTTCTCTCCTCATTTGCTTACACAAATGGGAAGAAATCTCTGAGTAAGCTAGAGCCCTCCTAGAAATAGCCCAGGGCAAAAGAAAGCTAATGCACAAAAAGACTATGGCCATCCAAGGTTCAGGCAGGGTCTCTGGTGTTACTTTATAACCCAAAGAAGCAAGCACAACATTACAAGAAATTCGCCCTACTTTGGGAAGGACCATACAAACTTGTGACCCCCTTGAGTAAGGCTGCGGTAAGGCTCACCACTCTTCAAGATCGCCCCCTTCCCTTGGTCATCATTTCACTACTTAAACCTTACTGTGTCTATTGTAGAGAGTACATGCATGAAAGCAAAATGAAAAAGAGGAGTGTACTCAAAAAATGAAAGAGTGTGAGAGACTCAAAGTGAGTAGAGCAAGAATGGGTAAACTCACATGGATTAGAAATGAGCTTGCCAAGAGCATGAAGTAGGCTCTACAAGCTTCAAACCAAGTACAAATTTGGGGGAGAGGCCCTCCTTATATAGAGTTGGAGGGGGCCTCCAAAGTACATCATATGTGGGATAACTCCCCTTGAAGAAGAATGAATACACTGGTGCAAGGTATCTGAATCATAAGATAAAATATTAAATCAAATGGAGTGTCTCTTAGATACAAAATGGAGATTTCCTCATGCAAATACAAATGGAATTGAGGTAGATAAACTCATGTCATCAACACCCCCTCTACAACTCCATTTTGGAGTGGCTAAATGTTGCAAAGGTCCACCAAGTGCTAGAGCGGAATTGGAGGTAGAACCTTCATGAACATGTATGTTAGGTTCTCTTGAGAGGTATATTTCTCCAGACTAATCTCATGTAATATGACCTTCCCATGGATGAAATGGTATTGGATTTTGGTGTGATTCATCTGAGCATCGAATAGTGGATTCTTGGCAATGGCCAAGGGTGACTTGTTGTCGGTGTAGGTTGCATGCCACCTACAAAATACAAATGTCAGATAATAAATATCGAATCCAGATGACCTCACATGCTCCAAATTTGGATGCTCTATACTCGTTCTTGATGGATGATAGAGAAATTGTAGGGTGATTCTTACTTGCCCAAGAGATAGGTCTAGAGCCCAAGCAAGAATATGTATCCATAAGTAGACTATTGAGAATCAAGATCTCCAACCCAATCTGAATATGAATATCCTATGAGAACTATGCCCCTTCTGTATCAATGACCATGATGTGAGGTGAGGGAAAGGTATCGACGTAGTCTTTGAGCAACATTCCAATGTGTCTAACCAGACTGATATGCAAGCTGACTGAGTATGCTAACTGGATAGGCAATATCTAGTCTAGTGTTGGCTAGGTAAAGTAAGAGCCAACAAGCTTTCGATAATCATGCACATACACAAGTGAAGAGGAGTCCTCTAGTGTGAGCATGATGTTTGGATCAAGTGGTGTAGATATTGCACAACACTCATCCATGTTATATCTAGAAAGAAGATCGAAGTAGTACTTCTTTTGCAATAGGAATATACCTTCTTTTGTTAGCCATACTTCCATGCCTAAGAAGCAGTGAAGAAGAACAAGATCTATCATGGAGTACTCATGATAAAGTTGTGTAGGAACACCGAAGCATTTATTTCCCTCTTTAGGAGGTTTCCCCTCCCTCCCAGCTTCTATGCCTATAGCCCTAATGGGTGACTTATCTTTGTACGTTCTCTTGGTAATACATTCAGTATTGCATGTTGTGCTCCAAGATTCTTCTTCTTCTTCCTTATATTGTTTGCATGCTCTCATAGACCTCAAACTCCAAAAAAGTGGAATGAAAATCATTCTTTTGAATAATAGTTGTTTATTTTAAATTAGTACTAGACTTGAAAACCAACACTCTAGACATTTTGTTAAGAATAAAAAAGATATATCACAAGAGTGTTAAATTCATCGCTGAATGAGATAAATATGACGATCACAAAAGTACACTCAAAGATACCATGCATTCATCATAGAAACCTATCAAAATCAAGTCATCTACATAGAGGATGATGACTCGAATAAGGACTGTTTCTTGTATATGTATAAGTTAGCATTGATAATGTTCCTTTGAATTCCTTTAGCTTTGACGAACTTGTGGATCTTTTCATACGAGGCACTAAGAGCTTGCTTAAGCCTATAAAGTTCTTTATGAATTTTTTATACATGATATTCCTTGCATTTGATCTTGAAACCTTCAGTTGTTCTACAAGTACTTCTTCTTGAAAATCACTATTTAAGAAAGCACTTTTGATATCGAATTGATAGATGGACCATTTGAAGTGTGCACTTAATGCAAGAATAACCCTTATAGTGGCAAACCTTGCAATAGGGGCAAAGGTTTCTTCATAATAAATGCCATGCTTTTGCTTATAAACCTTACCTACAAGTCTTGCTTTGTACTTTTCCAAAGTACCATCTAATTTATACTTAACTTTGCATAGCCATTTAACTCTAATAACTTGATGATCAATAGGTTTTGGAACAAGTGTCCATGTATCATTCTTTTCATCTACATCCATCTCTATCTGCATAGCTTCTTGCCATTTAGGTTGTTCTTGCCCTTCTCTAAAGTTGGATGGATTTGGGATAAGTAGAAGTTGGTGCATAAGTGCATAACTCGAATTTGTTCATGTTGGTGCTTCTCCATGAGCCTTTGAGAGCTCCTAGTTTGGTGAAAATCACTTGCTTTTGAGTTTTGTTTAGAAATAATTGTGTCCCCCTATAAAGTGTAGATGGGTGGAAACATTTGAACTTGGATCTTGGGTTGAGTATTTTTAAGATTCATCAAAGATGATATCTTTTGAAATGATGGAGTGGTTCTCAAGATCATACAATCCATATGTCTTAGACTATTCATTCTAGCCAAATAATATATGTCCCTTGGACTTATATTGCAACTTATGTCAATCTCCATTCGGCACATGTGTGAATGCTTCACTTCCAAACACTCAAAAGTAGTTGACATTGTACTTACACCCATATTATGCTTCGAATGGAGTCTTGTTGTGTAGTGCACTTGTGAAGCCTCTATTGATGATGTGAACTACGGTGTGAACTGAATGGTAAGACTTTGTTGTGAAGCATACCATGAAACTGTGGATCTTTCTTTTAGCTACTCCATTTTGGGATGGATTATGAGGTTGATTGACTTGCCTCTTTATGCCATTTTATTTTTTAGGAACTTCTCAAACTCAAGTTGATGAATTAACGACCTCCATCTGATCTAATGGTCTTTATTGAACTTGATGCTTTTTTTCTCAACTTGATAGACCCATTTTGTGAACTTAGAAAATGTATCTGCCTTAGACTTGAAGAAATAGACCCATATGTATCTCATGTGCTCATCTACTATGAGAAATAAGTAGAGTGATCTAATAACCAATGGGGTATTCATTGGTCCACAAAGATCCATGTAAACTAGGGCTAGAGGATTTCTTGCTTGTGTGGAAACCTCTTTGGGAACATGAACCCTATGTTGCTTGGCTTGAGTGCAAGCTTGGTAAATTTTTTTCACTTGCCCAATTTTGGGTAATCCATAAATCAATTGAGATGCTTAGATCTTAGTTAAGTAAGATGTGTGTCCATAGCATTGGTACCATAGGGTGGAAATTGGATTTGTAGTAAGAAAGCATGAATTTTACAAGTCTTTATCCGCAACCCCTTGGGCTATGATGTCCTTAGTGCTAGGATCAATCACTTGCACTAATATGTTGTAAAAAAGAACTTGTTTGTGATGATTAGTGATTCCCTTGATGGAGAGAGGTTCATACACAAGTTTGGTACAAAAAGTAGGTTTGATAAGGCTTTGTGTTCCCCTTTGTGATTCGTACATTTTACTTTTCCCTTTCCTTCTATTGGAAGACTTGTTATACCCTAAATAAAATTCATATGTGTTATCTTCTAGTTCTTGAAATGACTCACCATCCACATGTCAAAGGTTGCACCACTATCAATTCTCCACTCATGTGAGGAGCTAAAAGTGATTATGGCATTGGACTGCATTGAGATGAAGAGATATCCACTACAATGAGGTCTATGCATAGATGATTTTGCTTGATTCTTGGATGTAGAGGCTTTAGAATTGTTCTTCTTCTTATAATAGAACTTCTCGATATGCCCATATATATATATATATATATATATATATATATATATATATATATATATATATATATATATATATATATATATATATATATATATATATATATATATATGTGTGTGTGTGTGTGTGTGTGTGTGTGTGTGTGTGTGTGTGTGTGTAAATAGTTATGCATACAATGAAGTTTATATTTGCACACAGTAGTGCCTATATATGAGTATGCATTAATCTATAAGTACATGTACCTCTGTGTGTGTATAAATATATATGCGTATATGTGTTTTTGCACTTATAAGTATGTGTATAGATGCATGTAAGTATGCATTTATACATTCATGTAAAATGTGTGTATGTTCATATATATGTTCATAAATTTACATGCACATAGGTATGAATGTATGTCAATATATATGGGCATATATATAAATATGAGCACATAAACTCTATCTATAAAAATGCATCAATCTGCATATATGTGCGCGGGCACATATGTGTGCTCACATGCATATATACATGCATCTAAATATACCATCTATGAAAATGTAAATGTATGAAAATTTGTGTGCATGAGTGCATGTATATAGGTATGTATATACATGCATTTATGATGCATCCACATATGCATTTATGATGCATATGTGGATGCATCATAAATGCATGGATGCATGTATATTATGTGCGAGTATAGATGCATCTACTTATGTAGCTAGTATGCATGTAGATTCATGCATGAATGCATGTGTGCGAGCATTTAATATTATTCTAACGCATGTGTAATGGATGCATGCATCTAAGAGTGTTAACATGTTTAGCATGTATGCAAGTATGTGTATACATATGTGTGTGTATTTCTGCATGCAAATGCATTAAGTGTGTGTATACTGCATCTATGTATGAACATGAAGGTATATATGCAAGCATATATGTATGCATGCATCTAACTTTTTCTCTAGTTATCTCTCTTTCTCCTCTCTTTATCTCTCTTTATCTCTTTCTCTATCTCTCTTTGTATGCATGCATAGATCGTTTGCCTAAAACAAGAGACAGTTATGCTAATCAAGTGTAGGGTTTCATGAGAAAAAAGAGGAAGAAATACAGGTGAGAAGATTCCAAATGATGAACACATTTCTCATATATCCAAACTTTGAACTTCAAGCAAGGCTTTATTATGAGATGGTATCACACTATCGTAGTCATCAAAAGGAGCAGAGAGAGAGAGAGAGAGATGGCTCTTCCCGTCCATGAAGGCATGCATAACGTGCTATCCTTCTATTTTGTCCATTTGGTATGGTTTTTCTACCTGTCAATTGTTGTTGCTGGTCATATTATGTGACACATGTATTCAAAATATGAAAACATACCTATTTTCTCGTACGTTTATGCATGAATGAAGATCAAAATTTCTATCGCTACTCCCACTTGCCGAGCTCTTGTTTGCACATCATCCCATGAAGAAAATGATGATCGAATTTGGCAAGGAATGTGCTTGCGTCATGCACGTGTCTCATGCCTCAAAATCTCTCAATCTTCCTCTCTCTTCTTGCTTTCCAAGAGCTCTTAAGCTTTGATACCAAATGAGATATCTCAAGTGATTGCCAACCACTCTCCACCCAACCTTAAACATCCCTTGCCCATGTGCACTTTTAGAACCATCTCTAAGGTCCATCCACTCCTCACATGGCCACTCTTAGAGGATGTAATAACATTATCGTTCCATGTTAGGATCTTGGCTCCCTTGAGATCTAGTCCTTGATCCACTAGGGTCCTCAATTGATGCAGAAAAAACAATACAATGCTAGGCCGTCGAGGCCTAAATGGAATACAACAACCCTCTTTCAATTGAATGGTCTGAAAGAAAGTGGCATTCGAGAGGAATTGAGGTCATATGTTTATCTATTGATTACACATTTCTCTTATTTTAAGAGGAGGATATGTCTTTTGTGCCTTGCAAGTGATATGTTGGTTGACGCACATTACCCTAATGTGGATTTTCAAGTGGTTCTCAAGGTTCTAGAATGGACCTAGCAAACTCTTGTTTTGGGAAAACCTCTGATTCAGCATATACCCATTTATGAACTTAATTGTGGAAATCTTAGGGAAGGTCTTGGGTAGGAAACAATTAAGGAAAATCAATGTCCAACGTCATCGTCAGGTCTTGATGAGCTAGACGTCACTATATATTTTCTTTACAAAATAAAGATATAACGTTGGAAGTTTTCTAGGAACAACATGTGGACTTACACGATCTTTAAAATCCACTTCAACTGAGGAAACCAAGGGACTTACATTAGGCACTATCCCTCAAGAAGTGAAAATAAACAAGCATATCCACAAAGAGATTACCCATAAGAGAGAAGAGAGAGAAGATTGGACCACAAAGAAGGGTAAGAAAAAATTAAAAGACGTCAGGAACAGTAAGGTTTCTTCTCTTACGAAAAAAGAGAAGGATTCGGGTCCAACGTGAATACATAACTATGAACCATTCGTAGACAAATTCAAGCCCCGTAGGTTAGTAGAGCACAATTTTGAACATCTTTATGATGCATTGGGGTGCCTCGTGAAGAAGCTCAATGCCTTGGAATATTCTTCATCTGAGAAAAAGACCAAATTGAAAAGGAGATCGGATCCTCTAATGATCTAAGCTCCTCCATGTGGATGGTAGCAAAGACCATACTAATAGATTATACCAAATTAGATCTCCCAAAGTATCTCAACAAGCCATGGACATTTTCAAAACATATGCACTTTCACAAACTTATTCTAAAAAGAAATAATAAAGATAAAGAAGATACGAAGTCTAACTTGAGATAAATGGTAATAATTCTCACAAAGAAATTAGAAGATGAGCACGCATCAGAATTGAACAATAAGATCTAATGAATGGTTGGGATGAGAGGCTCTAATTTCTAATCTCATTTGCCTTGAAGAAGTCGAATGTGTAAGAGAATTCCTCCTAAAGTGGCTATAGAAGATGTCCAACCAACACAAAAAATGTTGAAGCATTGATGACCTCTATCCTGTTTCTATTTCATTTTCATCTTATTTCCACTAATATATGAACACATATTCCTACAAACACTCTTTTTTCAAACACGTGTTCCAAGCCTATATCCAAACCAATCTTGAGATGGCATTCATCAAGCTCTCCGCCAACCACACAGTTCCAACACATGACACATGATCTCTCCAAAAAATAGGAGGTGTGACTCAGCTAGCCAAAGTGGCATGTCCCCACTTTATCTCACACTTTATTATAGCTTTATGGTTTTCTTTATGGCACTTCATTCCCTTTAAGTCCATATTTTTCGAAAAAAATGGTATTGGAAGGGATATTAGAAGAGACCAAAATGGATTCTTGCATCAAATCCCATGCATATCATGTACATAATCATTTGTGTATGTTGTTTCCCCATGTCCTTCCCCTTGAGAAGCCTCTTGGGAAGGTGCCAAATATTGGAAACGATCTCATATATTACTTACCCTATTCCATGTGTTGGAAATCAAGCTTGAATCTTAGAAGCATTAAATAAAATCACTTGAGTCCATGTGGAGCCCTAAAGAGAAAATCAAAGGTTATTAGGTCCAACCATTAAGCGATTCAAATCGACTCCCCCAAAAATATCTCTATCTATCTCACTTGACTTTGAAGCCATTTGAGAGTCACATTTTCTCTTTCATTTGTGTTTCACTAGTGCCTTTATTTTCCATTCATGGGTGATTGTTTGAGTCACTAACTATTTTTTAAGTCTCTCTCATTCATTATTCACCAATCATTCTAGTGCAAATTTGTGGGTGCTATATGCCTTGTCTTTCACTCAAGCCTCCGTTCTAGGGTTTGGTTTTTGATAATTATATAGGGTATTTCTCAAATGATTCATTATCAAGTTAAGGCAAAGGAAGAACATTTAAGGATTTTTTATTTTGCTTTGTATAGTGACAATGGGTGGTTAATTCTTTAGTTGGGTGGTCCTTCCCCTTGGTCCCTCCTTGTGAAAATTCCTCTTGAATGTAGTTGTTGAGTGGGCAAGAGCCTTACCTACTCTCCAATCTTCTCCCTTTGTGGATCCTCTAGTTGGTAGGCCTTGGGGGCTCAATTGTGTTGAGATATGAACTTCAACATGTGATGATCGAGGATGACATGTATCACTTTTCATTTCTCTTATGTGTATAGTGGCTATGCCGATATATGTCAGGGATACTTCATTGAGCTTTACTAGATTTATCTACTCACAGTGATGGCACATTTGTTTCTTGCCAGCTCACTCATTCACGGAAATTAGGTTTTTCCTTATGTACTTTTCTTTATATATTGTACTGGTTGTATTGTTGTATTAGGTCATTCTTATATATTCTCTTTATGTAATACAAGAAGAAGAAGAAGAAGAAGAAGGATATCATTCTTCCTTGCCTCAATCTCTGTGTGCTCCTCTCTTTGTGTGTGAGAGTGTGTGAGAGATCTCTTCCTTATCTCCTTTCTCTTGACAAATTGGTTGTACCCTTCTTCAGCCATCCACTTGTTTGAGAGTGTCATTTTCCGTTCATATGCTTAGGAAGTCCTTTCCAAAGGCTTGATGTTAATGGTGCCTACCACAGATAAGGAATGTCTACTCCCCCCTTGTGATGCAAAATGCAAACCAAGCAGGAGTTGGTTGAAGCAAAAGGTCTTCCATTCCATTTTTTGGAGTGACATATTTGGTAGTGACTCTATTCAAGTCAAAGATCAACAAAACTCAGGATGTGCTTAGCTCTTTGCAAAACTTGCCCTCTCATAAAATCTCTTTAGGTCCAGCACACAAAAGGAAAAAGAAGACATCATGCTAGAAAAGAAAATCAACATAATGAAACTACCTAGCCAAGTAGAAGACAAGGAGGAATTGTAACATGGAAGGTCTCTAGGTGAATACTCTACTAGTAAAGAGAATAAATCCAACAAAGAGAGCTGCATTATAGGTTCATCTATTCAAGACACATGTTAAAAATGTGGAGGAAATTAGATGCAAAGAAAAGGATTCCATTATGCATTCATAGAAAGGGCACAACAAAGGGAAAAGAGATTCTAGGGACATATTTATTAGGGTGGTTCGAAAGACAAAAATGAATAGAAATTAAAACAAGAAGAATGAGAATTGCTCCTTGAATTCAAAAACTATCATTCAATGTTCAAGGTCTCTTACCAATCGTACTTGATGCTAATGAAGTGTTTCATGTTTGATGTACTCATTTCCAATCCCTTGGTGATATATCATGATGTGTGTTATTTTTCAAATTTACTTTGGTGATGTTTTTTTCATGTTGAAGGTATAAGTAATCACTTCCCCAATCTTGAACAACTTTAAGTTGCCTTTAAAATGGTCTTCCAAGTATGATGTTATATGTGTTTAACTTTGAGAATTCCACTACAACCAATGTATGCTTAAATTTGATTCCACAAGTCTTGAGGTTAATTTGTTCCAACAATGCTATTGGATATTCCATATGTCCATCTACTATCTAAAGTTTTAATTTGGTTGGTTTTAATTTAGATTTTCCCCATTTTTCCCAAATTTCTTTTGTGATAATATATACTCCAGGTCCACTATCCAAGATAGGTTGCACTTTATGTCCTTGGAATTCCAAAGTTAGAGTTTTATTTCCTTCTTCACCTTCACAGTATCCTCCTATTTTATCCAAAGGTACTTTCATTTGCATTGTCTTTTCTTTCCGTGAGTCATGTGCTTCTTGCCTTCTTGATGAATTAATACAATACTTTCTCAATTTAGGGTTTTGTTTCACTAAATCTTGCCAAGAAATTTTGCATGTAATTTCCATGTTTTGCAATGAATCCAAGTCATCAGTCTTTGGTTTTGATCATGCACTTTCATCTTCCTTTAACTCACACTCTTATCATCCTTTGCTTCATCATGCAAAACTTTTTCTCCCACTTCCATTACTGTTGGTGTTTGTGTGTTATATTCTTTAGCTTTCTTTTCTCTCAATTCTTTCCATACTACTTGGTCCATCCATTTTTTTATTTGATCATCTGATATTCTTGTTTCTCTCAATCCTTGATCCTTTTCCATGATATCTTGTGCAGTTTCAACCAATTTTTTCGCACAATAAAAATCTTTCTTTCTCCTCTTCGAGTATGGGATATTCATTTTCTTGTTTTTCCATTGTTGTTCCTTCTTTTTCTTTCCTTTCTGTTTGATCCTTTTTTGCTTGTTCGTGAAGCAATCTTGCATTTTAGATTTTTCTTTCTCTTTTCTTTTTTTTCAAGAATTTTTCTTCTTTGTCTCTTGATTTTCTTCTTTCATAGTTTGTTCATCACTTTTCTTTTGCTTCCTTTTCAATGCTTGAGCTCTAGTGATTACCTAAACTTGTATTTCCCCTTCTGATTCATTACCACTCTCAGATGTTGACTCACAAGTTTGACTATTTGACTCCACTACATTTACTTATTTCATATGAGATATCATGGTGATCTGTTTATTAGGGTTATTTGAACAAACTTTGATTAAATGTTCTTGTCCACACTCTCTACAATACTCTTCCACCTTCAATATAGGAGGTTGAGGACAATCTCTTATGAAGTGATCTCTTCCACACCAATAGCAAGCCCCCCTCAAAGAATTTCTAGGGTTTTGTCCCCCCATGTTTCTTTGTGTTGGTACAAATTGTTAGTGACCAACATGAATGTTGTAGGATCCATCTCATAGCTCCCATTGTTGTTTTGATAAGGCATATATTGGTTTTCTATGTTGTGACCCTATTTATCATCTACGTATTCCTCATTGTAAGATGTTGAACATCTCTCTTTTGAGTCATCCAAATACATTGATGTAGATGGAGTAATGGCTCTTTCCAAGTTTTCTTCTAATAATATGTATTTCACAAGCACCACATTTGTAGGCAAAGGAGTTTGTTGTCTTAAAACAAATTGAGGTGTTTCATGGGTTTGTTTTTCTCTGAGCTCGTGAGTATTCTGATGATTTATTCTTTCTCTTCATGTTGAGTTATTAAATGGTCCCCTTGATTGTTCTGATTTCTTTCTAGCTAAAAATTTTGTACAACTCTTTTATCTCCCTGAAAGAGTCTTCTAGATTTTTGACAAAAATTTGTCTAATGATCTTCGTCACAATTGAAACATCTAGTTTTTTGTTTTCTTTGAGGGTAGGCTTGTTTGTAATCCTATTCCTAGATGTTTTCCAATTGTTTTAGCTTACTCTTCCATGTGTGTCAGTTTATTGTCTATTATTGTGGATAATTCACTTGTCAACAAGTATTTCCCTCTATTATCATCTATGTCTATGGCTTCCTTTATGCACTCATTCAAATCCACACATCTCCTACATTACACCATAGTTCTGAGTTGTGAACTTGATAAACTTTCTATGAACAATGATATTTTTTCTTGCATGGATGGTCAATCCTAGAAAGATGTCTATCTAGGTATTGCTTAAATCTCCTTGCTACCAATATCACTATTTCATCAGGGTTTTGTTTAAAGGTATGAAATAAAGTAGAAGTAACATGTTTAATACCTCTCTTAGAGAAATCACCTATAAATTCTTCCAATAAGACTTCAATGTTATCAAAGATTTCGATTGTGAATGGTTGAAACCAAATAAGAGCTGATTCTTTTATTTTTAAGCCAAAAGCCTCATATTGAGTGAAGTAGTCCTTTAGCTCTTAAGACTTGTTTGAATTTTGCCACATGATCATATGGATTAGGGGATCCATCATATTGGTTCCTCATGCATTTCACTGCTTGAGTTGGCCTTGGTCCTCTATACGGCCCTAGAAACCTTTCCCTATTATTCCTGCCTAGGATGTTGAGGTTTGCTCCATTTTGTCTATTGTCTCCTATGTTTCCAGGTTCTTGATGTTGGTTCATGTTGACTCTTATTGTAGCTACTTGTGGGTTTGCAAAAATATTTTCTCCATTTTCTAGTTTGAGCTCCTCTCTATTTTCCTATTATTCTGATTTTGTCTAGTACTCTTTGTTTTTCAAATTCCTCATTAGGGTTCAAGTGCTCTTCATCTGCTTCTTGTGGTTGTGGGCTTCTCCTAGGAAAATATTGGCTTATTTTGTTATGTGTATGAACTCTTCAGTTCTTTTACTAGTCTCCAAAACCTCTTTCCTTCATTGACAAAAGTAGGGGACTCCATATGTTCATGCTAATATTTCAAAACCCTAATATTCATGTGTGATGGGGCATTGTGTGAATATATGTGTGTTGACTAGTACACATCTCCTATATCAGGATTCATGTAGATTTAAGTGTCAACTTGATCACAAGTTACTTTGATCACTTGTTCTTGATGTGTACAAATGGATTCACCTCTAGGGGTTAGTATTTCTTTTGGATTTTCATCTCTCATGGTTCTTTTGTTGGCGGATTCTCCTTGGTCATTTATGTTTTCAGGGTGAGTTTCCAAAACATATCTTGTCTGATCCCTTTCTATGTACTCTTCATTAACAAAATGGGCAATTGGAGCCATGTTGTGATTTTGACCTAAGTCTTGCTACATATGTTTGATTTCTATCTTTATAGATGTAAGTTCCAAATTTTTTTGTGAATTCATACTTCAAAATGTTCCTAAAATCACCCTCATTGGATTCTTCTCCTTGCATCATGTTTCTAGTTCCTTGTGAGGTCATATTTTCCAAATCCTGATTTTGGTTAGGATTAGGGTTTGGTTTTGGTATCACTTTTCTTCCCCTCAATTTCATGTAAAATGTTGTTTCAAGATTGTTTAGGCTTTGGTGTATGAGAAAAAAGCTCCCAAAATGCTCTAAGTGGTTGGCTTCAAAAAATTTTAGGTTTTTTTCGTTCTTCAAGGTATTGTGATTCTCTGTGATGGTTGGAATTTTCAAAAATATTACAATTGTCTAGAAAGTTTCATGTAAGCATAATTTTCTTCCAAGATTTTTTAATTTTATTCCCAAAAACAATAATGAATAAATTTTCCAAACTTTTTTTCACATTTCTCTCACAGTTGCGATTTTCTCACTTATTTTCTTTCAAAAAATATGATTGTCTTGCAAATTTTTAGTTAGGAAATTTTTGTTACAATTTATCAAAAAATCATGATTTTCTCAAGTTATCTCATTACTTTCTAAGTTATTCTTCTAAAAATTGAGCCAAAAGTCATGATTTTCTCCTCTCTTTGTTTTTGAAAATTCATGATTCCCTCTTATTTTCCTTCCAAAAAGTTGTGATTCCTCGCAAGATTTCCCAACATTTTCTAAGTATTTTCTCAAGGCATGATCCAAAAAATCACAATTTTCTCCATTTGCAAAAGTAAAAAATTCACGATTCTCTCTTGATTGTTAGAAACCAAAAGTCGTGACTCTCTCTCTGTCTCTCTCTCTCTCTCTCTCTCTCTCCCCTCTCTCTATTTCTTTTCTAATTTCCTAATTTTTCTAAATTGATTTATTCTGTATTCATATTATTTTAATCAAAAAACCATTTTTCCCTCATGTCGCCTTAGAATATTGCAATTTTCTCTATCTCCATTGATACCATGTATTTTTCAATGCCAAAATTCGAAACAAGCACTTTTTCCCCCTCTTTCCTTTTCTCCATATAAGCAATTAATGCACCACTTTATGCATGATTTTTTGAATAAAATCATGAAATCGTGATTTTTTGTGACACTTAAAACCATGCATATGTTAACTTTCCAATCTTGAAACCACTGAAAAATGATGCATTGAGCTTAGCTCTTGCTCTTGGGAATGTTGAGATTTCACACAAGACCTTTTTTGTTTGCTTTTCACTCTTGTTCTAGATTTTTGATTCTTTGTTGCTCTCTCTCTCTCTCTCTCTCTCTCTCTCTCTCTCTCTCTCTCTCTCTCTCTCTCTCTCTCTCTCTCTCTCTCTCTCTCTCTCACACACACACACACACAATGACTAAGTCCTTGGTGGTTTTCCTTTTATAGTTTTTGGCGACAAGAAAGTTGCTATTTGTTCCAATTTTTCAATCCATAAATCATGATTTTTTTACACTTATGAAGCACAAAGTCACTATTTATAGATAATTTCCCTTGCCAAAAGTCAAAATTTTCTTCTCAAGTTTCTTCCAGAAAATCACAATTTTTTCAATCACTTCTCAACCAAAAATTTGTGATTCTTTGGTGATCTGCTAATAAAAAATTCAAGATTCTTTGGTGATCTCTTAATAAAAAATTTGTGATTTTCTCTTGATTTCTAACTAAAAAATTCACAATTTTTTTACTGTCTTTCCAATCAATTATTGTGCAATTTTATGTCATTTTTACACCAAATTGTCAATTTGGGAGGACAAATGTTAGTTTTCTTTTCTACTCTCTCTTATGGAATTTACCACTCAAATTTTCCCTTGTTTATTTAGTTAAAAATCACGATTTTCTGAGAACTTAAAAGTACCAAAAAGTCGTGATTTTCTGAGAACTTTTCGAGAACAACAAACTGAACTTCCTATCATTTTCCTATCATTTTATTCTTATTTCCAAGATCCTCCATGAACTTCCTCTCTTTTTATGTATGATTTTCAAGCTTTTTCACTGTTTTTAATCTCTTTTATGTCTTTTTTTGAAAGATGCAACAAAATAAAATACAAATTTCAAAAGAGCAATCTTATCATTCAATATCAGTTTCAAAGAATTCTTCCTCCACAATAATTTCTCCTTTTCAACTTCTCAACATCCAATCATCCTAAACCCGAGATACAAAGAAAATGCAAAACTTCAAACAATCAAGCAAATGACTATCACTTTGAGCACTCAAGTTACCCACATGATCATCCTTTCTCCTCAAATGATTGAACCTTTACAAAGGACTCATTATATTGTCTTTCTACTCATTATTGAAAAGAGAATACTTTGCATGTCCTCCTTTCACTTTGATTTCCACAGCAATGATATTCTAATTTTGATATGTAAAATGAAG
>MU260535.1:60000-132500 GCA_020310875.1 Ceratopteris richardii
TGTTGATATATTTCAATAGCCATATGTGTGAACACACTTAGGACTATGGAGGCACTTTTCCCCTTCTTAGGAGGTTTTTTCCCCTGATTTTTATATACACCTACAACCCCAACATGTCATTTATCTTTTATACATTCCCTTGGTAATAATGTGTGTGTTGTCCTCTAGGCTTTTTCTTCTTTCTTGTGTTGTTTAAATGCTTCCACAATCCTCAAATTACGTTAGAGACTTAGTCCCAAAGTTTGAATCCTGACTCACATGATATGAGACACTTAGCTCTTTGATCCATAGTTGGATCAAATAAAAAAACTGTTGGATTTCCATTCCATAGGAGTAAGTAAATCTATAAAATTTACTTGAATTCAATATATGTCACACTAGTTGGAAAAATTATCCATTCGTTGCGAGTTATTTTGTTAATAGACCTTATCAATTAATGAGCTTTGCTTATTTTCACACTTCCTCTCTAAGATATAGGCATAGTCAACTTGTCTAGGGAGTATTTGGATATTTTTGTTTCCTTAGTTGTGTTTGCTAACAATTGGCCACATAAATCTACACACCTCTCACTTTTTGAGGTTCTTTACCGATATATTCTATCAAGTCCAACTATTATAGATTTACTTGGTAGGTTCCCTGGTACTCTATCTGAGTTACTTAACTAGTTTGCAGAAGCTCCACAAGTAGCTCATAGTTGTGTTGAGCATAGATATTGTTGTTGCTCTAGTTGAGTAAGTGATTTTCTTATACTCATATTTATCTTTCATTCACCTAACAAGTTGTCAATTGGTATTTTATGGAGACAAGGGCAAGCTTCAAAGCTCTCTACAGATGACCAGTAGTCACAATGGTGATCATCGTCTGAGCATAAGGATTATAAGAATATTTTGAGGACTTATGATGCACACATAAGGGATCCTTGGGTGTGAGAGGGTTTCTTAGAGTATGCCCAAGACAAGAATTACTATGAGTTGGTGGGAGTGTTATATAGGAAAGAGAGGATACTCATTGATCTGCTCATTTCCAGAGTTTCTAATGTTCTAGATACCAATCCACTCTCTGCCACTTCTTGGAATTATATGTTCTAACTCGATAGTTTTTTGTTATTCCTTTTATATCATTGAGGATAATGATCTTTAGAAGTTGAAGAGTGTTATTCCATTTAGACCTTGATGACCTACCATTGGTCTATCTATGTTGGTGGAAGATCCTAGTGGGTCAAGGATAAGAGAAAACCAAGTTCCTAACACATAATCGTGAGGTTATTACATCCTCTCAAGTCACCACATGAGGGGTGTATGGACCTTAGATATGGTTCTACAAGTCCAAATGGGGAAGGTTTGTTTAAAGTTGGGTGGAGAGTGGCAAACAATCAATTGGGATCTTTCAAGAGTGGAATCTAGAGTTGTCTTCTTATAAGTTGTTTTGAGTAGGATAACCAATGGTTCGAAGCCCCTTTAATAGATAAATAGTCATACTTGGCTAGCAACTTAAGTCTAAATACATCAACTAATTGAGATGTTTTCTAATTTCCTGACATTATTAGTTAAGAGTCCACTTGCACATGATCTCCCTCAACCACTATCATCAAGAGGAGGTACAATACCCACTTGTTCACTTGTCTCTCCCCCTCACTCACCCTCTCCCTCAAAAGTTTCATTTCGATACTAACCCCTCCCCCAATCTCTCACTCTCACTCAAACACATCACTTTGTGGCTCTCTCTCTCTCTCTCTCTCTCTCTCTCTCTCTCTCTCTCTCTCTCTCTCTCTCCCTCCCTCCCTCCCTCCCTCCCTCCCTCCCTCCCTCCCTCCCTCCCTCCCTCCCTCCCTCCCTCCCTCCCTCCCTCCCTCCCTCCCTCCCTCCCTCCCTCCCTCCCTCCCTCCCTCCCTCCCTCCCTCCCTCCCTCCCTCCCTCCCTCCCTCTCTCTCTCTCTCTCTCTCTCTCTCTCTCTCTCTCTCTCTCTCTCTCTCTCTCTCTCTCTCTCTCTCTCTCTCTCTCTCTCTCTCTCTCTCTCCCCCTCTCTCCCTCCCTCCCTCCCCCCCCCCTTCCCCCGCCCCCCCTCCCTCCCCCCCTCCCTCCCCCACCTCCCCCTCCCCCTCCCTCCCTCCCTCCCTCTCTCTCTCTCTCTCTCTCTCTCTCTCTCTCTCTCTCTCTCTCTCTCTCTCTCTCTCTCTCTCTCTCTCTCTCTCTCTCTCTCTCTCTCTCTCTCTCTCTCTCTCTCTCTCTCTCTCTCTCTCTCTCTCTCTCTCTCTCTCTCTCTCTCTCTCTCTCACACACACACACACCCACACACACACACACACCAACCATCTCACACATCTCCTTCAAGAATGTCCCTTATGTTGTCTCACACCAGTCATCCTCAGACACCCACTAACCCTCTTACACAAT
This sequence comes from Ceratopteris richardii, assembly GCA_020310875.1. Classification (NCBI taxonomy): domain Eukaryota; kingdom Viridiplantae; phylum Streptophyta; class Polypodiopsida; order Polypodiales; family Pteridaceae; genus Ceratopteris; species Ceratopteris richardii. The sequence goes on from MU260535.1 coordinate 62,394, forward strand.
TCTTTATGAAGAATTCTGAATGCTTCTATCTCCCACTCTCACATTCCTACAATAAGTAACTTCTCACATTAACTCTTTAAATTGCTCCATGCTCCCCTTGTTCCTTTAACTCTCCAATCATTGAAAATCAACAACTTTGGGATCACTTCACATTTGGTTCTTTGTACGCTCCCACTTTGTCAGATGCAAGGTGAGATCCACGTATGCTTATGCCCGTTTTTGTTATTTCAATAATTAGAGCCCAAAGAGAGTAAATAGCTAAAAACTAATTGGTCTTCACAAAAAGAAGTAGATGATCGTCCACAGCGAAAGGTCATCCTCCATTTTAAGGGAGGATCTTCAAACTTATGATCCTTCTAAGGCCAAGATGTCATTTCAGATAATCTCTTGGCTCTCTTAGTCCTCATAAAGCAAGGAAGAGTAATTAGATCGCTCAATTGTCATAGAAAGACAAGATTAATATGATCTCGTTAGTGCTCAATTTTTTCTGATTTTTTGAGTATGGGAAGGGGTCCCAAGAGGCGTACCCGCTCAGAAGGTAGAATCTATCCACCCGCTTCATCTTCCAAAGAAGACTATACATGACCTTCCAGCACAAGGCCAGTGGTCTACTGATCCCATACGTGGGGACACCGGTAACATGGTACTATTAGAGCTCCGACTGTAATCTAAAAGTGCAAATAAGAGCAAAATAGTGTTAGTTCTAAAAACGAGAAGGCAAAAGAAATTTCTTCCCAATAACCAGGTCTCACTACTTGGGCTAGGACATGAAGAACAAGGAGAAAAAACTTTTTGTGTGATAAGTTTCTTGCTTTTATGAGAGTTCCATGCTCCTGCTGCATTTATGAGAGTTCCATGCTCCAGTTGTGACAGGATATCTCTCTTCCTTGCCTTTGAACCATATCATGAGCAAAGCCTCTAAGTTATCACAAACATCAGCTTTTATGAGAGTTCCATGCTCCTGTTGTTACAAGATATCTCTCTTCCTTGTCTTTGAACCATATCATGAGCAAAGCCTCTAAGTTTTGGACCTTGGAATCTCACTTGTCCAGGAATGACTATGTACATTCATGCAAAAGGTGCAACATGATGTAACGACTCAAGTATCATCAAAAGAATTCTTAGGAGCAAACCACTATATCAAGTTCACAGCACCTTTGCTGATCATGTGTCCCAACCATGAAGTTGTGTTCTGCACCTTGACATCTTGATCTACAAATAAACATCAACAATGGCAACAATATTGAAAATGCACATCCAACAAAACAAAGAACCTCAGTTTGATGATGCCTCTACCGTGGTCTTTAACCAGTAATACTCAACAACTAAAGTGCAATAGCAAACATAGTCAGAACAAAGTGGCATGAGAAGATTGTCAAGTTCTTCACAGCCAAGCTGCAAGAAATGGTCACTTCTTTGTGATGGAAATAGAATCCTCATAGTACCATATGCCAAATTCTGTTCCACTTTCTGGATAGACAAAACAATAGTTATTAGAAGCTTACGTGTAGGCATTCTGAAATCTTTCTACAAACATTTGAAATGGACACCCAATCAGGAAGATGCAGATGACTTCCTCAAACTCTGTAGTCTCTACCTAAAACTCATGCATGAAACTCCAAATATGAAATTTTTTAACTACTTGTACAGGAGGAAAAAAAGTACACAGCATTTTGTTACCTAATCGAACCACTGATCAATAGTTCACAGGAAAACAAAGACACAACTCATCCATGTGCAGAACTACAGAAGAAATAATCTGTATGGCAAAAGCTTCTCCACTATTTTAGAGTTGGTTCAGAAGACAGGGTATCGAAGATCTACTGAGTAGATCTGCTGCCGTCATGCATACATATGAGGCAGCCATTTTTATTAACTCCAATTGCACAACATTCAACATTTTGTGATTTCATCCACTAATTTCTTTGATGCCAGGGGTCATTGGCAGCTCTCATGGTGGGCCTGAAAGAAGGATTCGTTAACCTTACCATAGGGAAGGTGCAATGTGTTGCAAAGGTGGAGAAGGGGCTGCTGCACCATCTCATCTGAACCCACCTGTGCTTGTAGAAAGTCTTCACGTGGGTAATCCTCTCGATATAAAATGGAAAAACTATAACTTGATCAATGGAAAGAAAAAGGTGGGTTAAATGTGATTTCAATCAAATGTAACCCAGTTATCCTTAAATTCAGTGTCATCCACATAAAATTTACAATCAGTACTGCTCATGTAGAGTTAGTTCCTGAATATGACATGTGGTTGCATACAGTCAACTTTACCACCCAATCATCAGATTAACCAAGCACATGCAATCCAGTAGCTATCCAAATTCCAACCGCCATGGAAAAGTTCAATCAAGGTATATCAATGGTGCTGGTGCATACATGACGATAACTCACTCAGGATCCGATCACTAGACAACCTTGTGCAACCCTAGGATAACAGCTTTGCTTCCACGACATCACATACCCTTCTAGTGCTCTTCCACAACCTAATCTGACCTCTTCCCAACATATCTAAGTACTTAAGGTCCAGGTCAAATGCACCATTTTGAACTGTTTAACCACACACCATCAGAATAAGCAGAGTATTAATAATTCCATCTCAAGCGTATACTTTCAATGCAGCTACAGTGCAATGACTGTTCTTAAGCTGACAATGGATGAACAATGGGCTGAATGCACCACCTGATGGGAATGTCTTTTGATAAGATATTCTAAAGTTTTCCCATCATCAGATCTTGTAAGAAAATAGAAGTGCTGAAATAAACCAAAAGGAAATGCCAAAACTGATGCCAGAAAGACAAACATACGATTAGCATATTCACTTTTCTTTCGGTCCAGACACTGAAAGCTCAAATTCTCCATATTCAGATTCCTGTAATGTGTCAGCCAACTTCCAAGTAACTCGATCTTAAGAAGCTTCTCATCCCTCTCTATCCTTGTTAAAACGCTTTTTAACACTAGTATTCCACGACAGTCTCTTAGCATAATAACAATAGAAGACTCCAGCCCTCTTCATAGACCTCACTAATTAGAATACTTTAACCTTTCGCACATGGAGAACTAGATGTAAACATCAACTTTTCTCCTGTATGATATGAACTGCAAATCCAATATCTACCCAGAAAATATGGGCATTAATGTTTCAAGGGTTCAAGATGGTTCTTAGATCGGTAAGGCTGCGGATGTTGCACCACATCATCGGCAGACCCGCAGTTTACTGTGTCCATTGACTCCAGAAGAAGTATAAAATTAGCGCTTCTTGAGTGGATCAACTTAGAAGGATACATTAAGAGCCAATTGAGGCAAAACTTCGACATGATAACAGAAGTGTCGGCTGAGATTACATGCAGGAAAACTTACAATAGAAGATACAATAGAATTCTGGCAGAGCTCTTATAAAGAGATATTCTGGCTACATGTGCCAAAGATTCAATAGTGATGAAGGCAATCTACAACTGAAAATATCAGACCTAGAAAGGAATGACCTTGGCGACAATCTGATCACTCAGCTCTTGCACTTGCTTGTCGAGACTCTTTAGAGTTTCTTCCTTCTGTACCTCCAAGTTAGCCAAGGCTTCAGCCAGCTCCTTCTCTATCCGCTGTCGTGATTCCTGGAGCTTGGCATCGAGCTCCGCTGCAGTCTCCCTTCTCATCTTGTTAAGTTCTGCAGTGGTTTCCGCACGCGCAGCCTTGAGAACTGCCTCTGCCTTTTCCTGTAGTTGTTTGATTTCATCGGAATTGTCGCGTACACTCATCAACTTTTCTCGGATAGCCTCATCTCTCTCGTCCATAACCTTTGCAACAGGCTTGAACCAGAGATTATCGAGTGCCAACATGAGAAGAAGAAACTCCGCTACGATAATGGGTAGAGTAAGATTAAAATCAAAGATTTTTCCCTTCTCTTCGGCCTCCTCAGCAATGGCTGGAATTGCCCAGAGCGAATTCATCGCGAGAAAAGCTGCATTACGTAGGGCAGGGTTCTCGGTGATCTTTGATGCCATGCTTTTCAGAGTTTCTTGGATAGAAACATTGTCGAATGCCAAGCGTCCCTTCTGCTCAACAGCTCCTCTGATAACCGGCAGTCGGCATGATGAGGATCGCGAAGAAGAAGCCGGGGAAGGGCAAATACGTACGCACAGGGCAGTGGTTGAGGCCGCCCTCATGCTCGCTACTGCTTCCATGTTTTGCAAGCAGGTAGCAAGCGTAAAGCAGGTATACGAACTTCAGGCAACCAAGCGAGCAGGAATGTGCAACTAGAGATTGTGAGTGGACGGTGTAGAGCATGTAGTACTCCTTATCCACACTTTGAGAAGTTTGAAGAGATGGGAAATAACAACCCACATCTCAGAAGCACAAGAATTTTTAAGCTTGGGGCCCACATTACCATACGTGAGAAGCGGAAGAAGGATTTCCTTCTCTAGTATCGGATCAATGGCCAACTTCATCATCATCATGTAAAGGCAGACGGAGAGACCACTCCCAATCTCGAACCACCTATGCACCAATGGGTTATATTTATTTTAAGATATCTCGTTCGATATTAACAACGAATGACCATTGAATTTGAGGACCTCAAATAATAAAAACGAGTTTGTGTGAAGAAGTTGAAATGTCAATAATTTGTAGTCCGGCAATGCTGTGTAGTTGTGAAAGAGGACTTTCGATTGTGAAGTCTAGGGTTCAAACCCAAAGTGTAATCTGACGTATAACCTTAGGAATGTGGGGATCTTCAAGGTGCATCTTTTGTTCATTTTAATTTTTCAAGCATAAGTAAAAGAGTAAGTTGAGGACTGAACTCAAAAGAAAGTAGTATGGTGAAGAAAATGAAATGTGCAAATGAAAACGATGAAGAAGATTATAAAACAAATCTGAATCTTTAGGGTCTTTAGGAATAGTACCACAAACCTACCTATCACTATGAAATGACGAGGAAAATGGAGTCAAGCACTCTTTCAAGTCACGTAAACACAAAAGATAGCAAAATTACGGAGAACGCGCCTTCTACAATGAACAAACCGTCAAATGTGGTCATCAATGAGCATATCCCTAGCAACATGTTAGACATTGCTAGACATTGTTCTATAGAGACCATTCCATGTGTGTGTGGGACCCTCGCTCGGGGGATATCCTAAGGTATTCAATGGTAATGGGGATGAGTGTTGCACGGTGGCCACATGTTGGCACTAGACCATTCCAGGGCATTAATATTTTGAACTCAAGGGGATATAATGGATGGGAGGAGAGTGGCACACACATCATTTGCAAGTCCTACTTTCAAGAGAGTTTTTAGGAGTTTGTTCGGAATTGAACTCACTTCCTAGCGAGGAGTATGATGGGCTACCCATTAGCCCAAAAAGCCATGGATGCTGGTTACTTCCTAATCCTCTCTCTTAAGGTATGGTTCAACCATCTCCTGCTAAGGTTATGTGACATTCCTTCCCCTTAGATTGAGCATTGTCCCATGTTTGAGCGCCTCCACGAACCCCAAATTCTAGCACTTGGACCTATTTTGGGCCTATCCAACCCTCTATTGGTACCCAAATGCCCATGCACCTTCATCTATGGCCAATTTTAGACTCATCCATGGTCAAGCACTTCCCAAGTGCCCACATATGAGGTTTCCAACCTCCATCTTGCCGAAGTTCCTCAACAAGGCTCTGATACCAATGTTGGGAATTGAACTCACAACCTCCTAGCTAGGAGTATGATGGGCTAACCACTAGCCCCAAAAGCCATGGATGATGATTACTTCCTAATCCTCTCTGTTAAGGTATGGTTCAACCATCTCCTGCTAAGGTTATGTGACATAGTTCCTACCAATTGGTAATCAAAGCATTTTTAGGATCTTTAGGAGGATTTTGCGAGTTTTCTTCTTGAAGAAATTTGTCCTCTGTCAAAACTTTTAGGGTGACTCATCATCAACATTGGGAATTGTTGTGAGCAGCCACTGCATGAAGGAAGAGAGAGTCGAGGTTAGAGCAAAAAGGAGGTTCTTTACGCCCCTAAGAGGAGTCTCAGTTCCCCCCCAAGGGGGCCATACATGCATGTCATGCCCAAGGAGCTTCTATTTGAATAAATCCTGCCCTATACATGTGCACATAGATCACAAAGTAGAGAGAAGAGAACTTACGCGAGCTTGCATTCCCTCTTTCTCTTGTGTTGGGAGTGAAAAGAATCTCAAGCTCTATTTATCTCTGAAATTGGCACTTTGTGAACACGTACATGGGATTGTAGAGCTTTTGCATGCACATTTGGCTAAAAAAAGCTTCCATAGAGGAGGACAATTGAGTTTTTTTCTCTTGATTCATTATCAAACCCCTTCTACAAAGGCATAATTAGACTACCCTCTTCCATCTAAATGGCCATAACTCTCTCATTACTCAACCAAATTGAGTGATTTTACTCCCTATAGAATCCTCACTTAGAGAGCTATCTTTTTAGTAGATGGAACATACCATTTGGGTTCATTTACATACTTTTGAAGAGCTTTCAAATTGGCTATTTGACATCAAATACTTTTGAAGAAACATCTTTTTGACACAAGGGCAATCGAGATCCACTTGGAGATGCAAGAGGACTATATATCAACCATTTCCAACACCTACACATGCCTGCACATGGAAATTTCAAACCCTAAGATAATTTTTCTTGTGATTCTTCAAAGAACTTGGAGAAGCTTGGAGGAGGTAGAAAAGTGAATTATGAAGCGACAAAGTTCGTTCTAGCCAACCGGCACAAGACCATCTCTTGAGCTTATGGAGACTCAAGTATACCTTATAGGCATGCGATAAGTGCAATAAAATGCACTATATACTTTGGAGCATCAAGGAGAAAGATTCAATACAAAACAAATAGGTTTGCACATTGACTAGCTCAAAAAATTTACTATCTTTGGATGAGACAATCAACTTCAAATGCTCATAGCAGCCAACATAATTAGAATTGGAAAAAATCCTTTTGGAGGAGTGATGCATATAGGATTGATTGTATAGAATGCAAAAGAGTACAAGAAATAATCAAAATATGCTTTTGGAATGAACCTGACACTCAACAGTGGTACCTCCTATTTTTTAGGAATGCACAAAGGTAGACCCTAGGATAGAAAAACTAAGATTTATCCCAATCTACTAAACCAAATGCTTTGGATCTTTATGTACATAACCTAGAGATTTATATCAATGAGTGGTGATGCATCTAATTTGGAGCTCTGTAGAGAGAGCAACAGCCTCTGCAAGCTTACCGTTATTGAAGAAGATGATGTAGAAAAATGAAGGAGCAAGGCAATGATGGCCACAAGTGTATGTATATTACTTCCATGTAATGTACAAGTGATTTGAAGTCTTTATATAGACTCGTGAAGTGTTCCACATCTTCTACAAGTGGATTTTGAATTCAAATGAAGGCAAGATTAGTTGTTGGAGGGAATCGATTCACTTTCCTACAATCTAGGAGAAGTGAAGATCTAGTTTGATCTACTTCTAGGTGATTGATTGATTCATTGATTGCAACTCAACCACCTCAAATTTATGGAATTTGAGCTCTCTTTTTCTCCTTTTACATGTTTAAAGCTCTAGGATTTTACTATGGTAAATGATCCATAAAAAATCTTTTTTAAAAAATACAATAAATCAACATAAGTAAAAGAACTCTCCAATGGATATTCTTTTGATGTAATTCAAACGATAGCTTTTTGATGTAGATCAAATCCACTCATGTGTAGTGTAAGCTTGATGTTCCAATAGCTCCCCCTCAAGCTAAAGTATGCTTGAGTCTTCATTCTCTAATAGGTTGAATACCTGCCATCGATTTAAATCTGCAAAGCTTTATTCCATCAAGTGCATTCTTCATCATATCTGATACTTGCTTTTCAATTGGAACAAAAGAAATGTCAATCTCCCTTTTCATGAGCTTCGCCCTAATGAAGTGCTAATGATCCTCTATGTGTTTGGTTCTTGCATGGAAAATAGGGTTTGCTGCTAGATACATGGAACTTACATTATCTCCAAATATGTGAGGTCTAGAAATCACAAGTCCTAGATCTATATACAATGGTTTTAACCATATTGCCTCTTGAGTTGCTATGGTCAAACCTTTGTACTCTGCTTTAGTTGAGAATAAAGCAATGATTGGTTGCTTCTTAGAACTCCATGACACTAGCTTTGAACTTGCAAATGCTAAGTAACCAGAGGTACTTCTTCTATCATCCTTAGCTCATGCCCAATCTGCATCTGAATAGATTTTGATATCCAAATCTAAAGAGTAATGATAGAATATACCTTCATTGATTGTACCTTTGAGGTACTTAAGTACTCTCTTAGTTGCATCCATGTGTGGTCTTCTTGGCGAGTGCATGAATTAGCTTAGCACTCCTACACTATATGAGATGCCTGCCCTTGTATGAGTAGCATATATCAAGCTACCTACCAAGCTTTGATACTCTTTAATGTCTTCAATTTTCTCACCTTCATAAATACTAAGTTTATGATTCATCTCCAAAGGTGTACCTACAAGCTTTGTGTTCTCCATTCTAAACTTGAGAAGTAGATCTTGAATGTATCTTCTCTGATTTAGATACATCCCTTCATCTATATAAATCACTTGCATACCTAGGAAATATGTGAGCTCACCTAAGTCACTAATTTTGAACTCCTCTTGCATGTGTCTCTTGATCCTTTGAATGCCATTCAGATCATCACATGTCACAATAATATCATCTACATATACACATAGATAGATAACCTCATTGTGATCCCTTTTAATGAATAGAGAAGGATATGAGTTGCTAGGTTTGAACCCTTGATCTTGAAGATATGTAACCAACCAAAAGTTCCAAGCTCTAGGAGCTTGTTTCAATCCATACAATGATTTCTTAAGTGTGCAAACATAAAATGTATGATTAGGGTTTTCAAAGCCTGGTGGTTGTGACATGTATACCTCTTCACTTATCCAACCATTCAGGAATGCATTTTTCACATCAAGTTGGAGGAGTCTCCAATTTCTTGTAGTAGCTACACTTATCAATGTTCTGATTGTAGTCATCTTTGCAATTGGTGAGAATGTTTCCTCATAGTCTATACCTTGAGTTTGTGAGCATCCTTTGGCAACTAATCTTGCCTTGTACCTGCAAATTGATCCATCTGAGTTTCTTTTAACTTTATATACCCATCTGCAACCAATTAGCTTTTGATTGGGTGACATTGGAACCAAATCCCAAGTGTCCATCTCCTTCAATGCATCTATTTCTTCTTTCATGGCTTTTCCCAATTAGGGTTTCCCTTTTCCTCTTCATAGGTTGAGGGTTCCTCTAAAATTGAGTCCTTTGCCAAGTAGATTGAATGCTTTGTAACAAATGTGGAATCACATCCATACCTTTCTGGTTGTCTTTTCTCCCTTGTTGACCTTCTAAGTGCTTGCTTGGAGCATTCTTCACACTCTTGCATCTTTGTTTTGCTTCTTGACTTCCATATCTTGTAATCCTTTTCCTTTTCATCTTGGCCATCATCTCTATCACTTCTTAGATGTTGGACCTGTGTATCATGCTTGCTTCCTAATTGATGAGAAATAGCATCAAGATCATATGGTAGAGTTACCTTTTGCTTGCCTTCATCATACTAAGACCCGTGTTCTTCAAACACAACATCTCTACTTGTAGTGAATTTCTTGGTTGAAGGATTATAGAACTTGTAACCCATTTGAATTGAGTCATACAAAATAACACTGCCTTTGTTGCCCTTCATCTAGCTTACCTCTTATTTGTGATGGTACATGAACATAAGCTAAACAATCAAACACCTTTCAATGTCCAATACTAGGTTTTCTTAAATGTCATGCTTCATAAGGAGTCATACCTTGAAGTGATTTGGATGGTAGTCTATTGACAAGGTACACAACATTTGAAATAGCCTCTACCCATAGATAATGTGGCAACCTCTTCTCTTCAAGCATTGTTCTAGCTGATCCAACCAATGTCTTGTTTCTTCTCTTTGCAATTCTATTCAATTGAGGAGAGTACCTGGTAGTCACTTCCCTTTTGATACCTTTATCCTAAAAGAACTCATCAAACTCTTTGGAGAAGTATTCTCCCCCTCCATCAATCTAAGCTTCTTGAGTGACCTACCTGTATGATTCTCCACATGTGCTAGATACTTTTTGAAGCAATCAGACACTTCATTCTTACTCTTGATAAAGTATAGAATAGTCCATCTACTATGGTCATCAATAAATGGGACATAATACCTTGATCCTACCAATGAAGGTTCTTGACTTGGTCCCCATACATCTGTATGTACTAATTCCAATAAGTTGTTGTGGATGTAGCCTTTGTGGTTGAATGGTTGTCTTTGTGCCTTCCCAATCTGACATGCATCACACCTGTTGATCATGTGTTGCTTTGATATGTTTGACAATCCTAGAACACTTTTATCCCTGCATATATCCTTCAGGGTTCTATCATTCACATGAGCAAGTCTCTTATGCCACACTTCAAGCTCAGTTAGGGTTGGAGACCCAAAAGTGAATAGAGCTATGTTCCTGGTTTCTCTTACTTCAAAAGTAAAGAGCCTAACATGCTTCTCATCTCTGGCTATCTTCTTGAAGCCTTGACATGGATCTTCCACAAAAGCTCCATGTTGGGTGAACCTAACTTGCAAGCCTTTTTCAACTATTTGGCCTACACATATTAGTTTTTTTTTGTGATAGTGGGTACATAGAGAACCTTATTGTGGCTCAAGCATGAGTACCACCTCCTTTACTTGTCAATCCATAGAGGCATGAGGAGGATATGAAGATCATGAGCAATCATGGTGAGCAAATGTGAATGACAAGCACATACATGCACACACACGTGCACGCACAGAAGGCAAGATCAAAGAGAGGAACAATGGAAAGCTTCAATTGCACAAGAACTCTCTTACAAAAGCTTCAATATCTACTAATCCAAATCTCTCACAAGCTATGAAGAAACTAACCTCAAAAATGTTGTCTAGCTCTTTTTATAGTTTTTTTACTAGTTTTGGCCCTGTCCAAACCTAGTGCCCGGCCTAGTTAAAAAATTAGGTTCCAGGGCTTATTGGAGGGCTCAAAGTCTAAAAATTATGAAAGTTGGTAGGTAGATCCTTCTAATACTCCTTAAGCTTGAGGACTCCTTGGCTTGAACAAAATGGAGTTGCAAAAATGTGAAATGATATTTACAATGGTTTTTAGTAGTCAAAATCACTCTTTTTATAGGGATTTCTTCTGAAAATTTGACATGCACTTCTTGCAGCTCCCTACATGCTCCCTCTTCTTGTGTATCCACTTCTTTGATGCGTTCTCATGCCTTGTGCTTGACCTTAAATTCCAACAATCCCCCCCTCTCGAGTCTATTGTCCCTGACACACCCTTGTTGGAGTGGGTGTTCCATGTAGTACTATGAGAGATAGTGTCCATCATGTATCAACAAGAGCAGTCTATCTTCCAAATGTAGTAGGGTATGTTGTCTTGTTCTTCATTATGTCACTACTAGCCTCTACAAGGTCGAGTCCCTATGTATGTACTTCTTCCTTGGATTCTAGCATGACCACATATTTGTGAGCTTCCAAGAATGGCTAGTTGCCCAAAAGAGGTTGTCCATGTTAATGTTAAGAAGATGTTGGCTATGAACTTCTTCATAGGTACTAATGTTGTAACCTTGATGTCCTCTGGATCTTTCAACTATGGGTTTCATAGTTATAATGTCAAGTACTCATGTCCCATAATGAATGATGGGTAAGTGTGTAAGTGCATGGGTTGAAGAAAATATGTGGCTTCTGCATGGCCTTGTAATGTGGACCTATGCAGGCTTACATGGGGAATGCATGGTAAGAAGTATGGTGCAAAAAATTGGGTCTTGAGCTAAATGCTCAAGGGTATGATGATGAAGAGGTTTCCTAATCTATCATTGTTATAGTGTTGCAAAAGTAGGGGATTCTTACCTTGGTGAAAGATCGGTCGATGTTCATCTCTTCATGTTCTACTGCCATCATGGTGATTGAACATTGGCTCTTCTTTTGTTGTTGGTGAATGTCCTTGTTCATGATTCACTGATGAGATTCTTCGAGTGCCTGGTCTTGTCTCTTCTCTTTTTGTTTTCTTTTCTTTCTCTCGCTTCTTCTCTTTTCTTTTCTTTTCCTTTTTCTCTTGAGGAGCAATGTCACAAAAAAAGAAGAAAGATGTTAGTATTCAATAAAATAATTTACATATGTCAAATGTGTCTCATGTGCCTGGGATTCTCGATTGTGTCTATGCATGGCCTTGTAATGTGGCCCTATATTAATGCATACTTTGGAAATGCATGACCTAAATCGTGCAAAAGATGGGGTTATTCAAAGAGCATATGGTTTTTGCACGTCAAGGCTTCCAATGTTACTTGTAGATGTTGATGCAATTTTTGTTTGGAGGTATCCATTGGCTCTTGGAATGATGCAATCAATCGATGGTTGAATGACAACTTATCATTCCTCCTTTTAGGGATCCATGTTAGAATAGTGTTCAACTGCATATAGGTCACTTTTGACTTGTTCATATTGGGATGGTGTCGCAAATTTTGTATCCCTCATGGTTGTCTCTTTGGTTCTGTGGGGGCTACTAGTGATTTTGGCTTCCAAATTCATACCTTGTTGATTTTCTTCTTACTAGTGCCGAAGAGGTGAGTTGATCTTCTTTTGATCTATGTGCTTGGTTCTGACTCTTGCCTCTCCTTGGGTTCTTTGTTGAGACTTTTCTTGTGAGTGAGAGCCTAGGGTTTTGTGTATGTAAGAGTTCCTTGGGTACCCACATGTGCAATCGCCCTCGTTGAGCTGCAACCAATTCCTTAGGCACCCAAATTTATATGTTATTGTGATTAGCCTATATTGCGTGCTTTGGTACCCAAATTTGAAGTACTCTTTGAGATAGGGATCCATGTTGTTCTGCTACTGGTTGCCTAGGCTTTCTCTGTTGTTTCTCCAGTAATGAGTCTAACTGCAATGGTGTGATGCACTGCTCTCCCTTTCGTACCCACATTTGCTTCATGCCTGAAACTACTTGCTTCTTGAATTCTATTTGTCTATTTGATATAGCAGTTGTCTTGTACTATTTTTCTTGCCTCTATGGTTGAACTACTATGGCTACATCAATCTTTAAAAAAGAAGAGAGATCCACTCGTCTTCGAGCCTATTCTTCCATGATTGAGTCCATCTGCATCCTAGAGCTTTTGACGCATACAACATCTTCTTCTCTAAGATTAGTCTTAGAAGAACTAAGAGAATGTGTGATACCTGGATGTGTGATCATCTTATTCTCTAATTCTAATGTAATGCATTGTTCATGTACCCAAACTTGAAGAAGTTGACTTCTTAGGTTTAAGTTGACTGCATTGTCATAGATCCAATCTTGACCCAAGACAAGTGGTTCCATAAGGTCGTCATCTTGACATACTAGCATTTTAACTATCATTGGGACATCTTGAAGGTAGATGGGAAGTTCCACCTCGCCCAAACAAGGGGTTTCCACACCTCCCAATCCTATGAGATAGGCTTCTATGGAATTGATGTTCAGTTGGAGATATTGGTAGTATGAGAGTCTAACTGCACTAGTTGTTGCACCTGAGTCAATCAAGGCTCTCACACTCCTTACACTCTTTCTTTGTCCTACCGCTATGGTCACAAAGGGACATCGATCGATTATTTTAGGAGCAATTGCACCCGATGTTTGGCACATGGCCATGTGATATCTTGGGGCATTGGAATTGACATCTAAACCTTGTCGCCTTAACTTATTTCATCTGATGCACTCTCTAGCCTCTGCTTGTGCTTCTTCTCTAACCCTTAACTCTTCTTCTTTTCGCTTCTTAGTAGTGTTGAGTCTCATTAGCATATCCTTTGTAAGAGGTTCTTGATATAGCTTGATTCGACATTCACTAATATTGTTTGCCAAGATTTCACCTTCTAGAGTGGCCAATTGAACCACACCGCTAATGGAAATTCTATTAATGTTCATGGGTCCATATCCTTATTTTTTCCAATTTACACGCATGTTGCTTTAGTGTATAAACCAACACTAGGTCTCCCTCTTTCAATCCTTTATCCTTGATGTGTGCATCAAAGTATGCCTTTTGTCTTTTCTTTGTAGTGTAGATGCATGTTGCCGCTCGTAGCCTGGTCTCACCTAAGCATTATAGATCAAATATCCTAGAGGACAACTCGTTTCCATTCCACTCACGTTCTTGTGCTACTTTTAGAGTCAGAATCAAAAAGTCTAATGGTAACATGGCATTCTATCCAAAGAACATCTAAAATGGGGTGGCATTGAGTACCGTTTTGTAGGCAACTCGGTAAGCCCAAACAACATGATGAAGTTGTTTATCCCAATCATAGCATTTATTATTTACTAGTTACATAGGATCTTATTTGTGCTCTCAACTGGTCCATTAGCTTGTGGATGATAGGGGGCAGACTTCTTACGTATCACCAAGAATTCTTGGAGAAGGTTTTCAATGACTTTGTTCAAGAAGTGCATACCTCTATCACTTACTAACTCTATTGATAACCCATATCTTGTGAACACATTCTCAAATAAGAACTTAGCTGTTGTTTGAGCATCATTCTTTGCCATGGCTTTTACTTCTACCCACTTTGTAAGGTAATCCATGGCTACAATTATGTACTCAACATGGGAGTTTCTAGCTGGGGGTTAATAGGACCTCCAAAGTCTATACCCCACTTCGAGAATGCACATCCTTCCATCATTGGTCTTAAAGGCATCTCATCTTTTATGATTGGATATTGTGCACATTGGCATGTATCACATCTCTTCACATAGGTATGTGCATCCATATGAAGAGTGGGCCACCAAAGTCCTCTGAATAGAATGGTCTTAATACCTTAGTCAGGCCTGAAGTGTCTACCTACAACATCACTATGTTAAGTTTCTAAGACTTTCAAATAATCTGATTCGTGAATGCATAGTCTTAAGTAACCATGTTTGCCTCTTTGGTATAGGTTGTCTCCAACTAAGGCATAGTCCTGAGCCTCTTGCTCCAAGCTTCGTTTTCTTGCTAGACTAGCCTCACTCAGTAGTGTTCCAGATCTCATAAATTCTACCAATGGAGCACTCCAATATGGAATTAATGACACATGATAAAGGGTAGCATACTCCACTGGGGTTCTCTCCTAGCATACTGGACAATTCTTAATCCACTCAGGTATTTCTTTTTCCATACTAGGCCAATACACTCCTAAACGTTTTAGATTTTGCAATGTTCGTTGTTTAGAATAATGATTTCCTATCAATCCTTCATGGGCTTGTTGCAACCAACTACTATGTTTGTCCTCCTCAACACAACAAGCTAGTACACCCTATGTATCTTGTTTGTACATACTTCCTGCCAATATTTGATGTTTTTGTGATTTTAAAATTTCATCTTTGTTTGTTTTCATACTTTTATTTGCCAGTCTAAAGGTTAGGATAGGTATCAACTTATTTGCCCATTTAGGAACAATTTCTAAATTGAACAGATAAGCATCGAGTAGTTCATCAAGCACTCCTTGTGGTGACTCTCTTGAAGTGATGCAAGAAAGGTCATCCACCTTGAGGTGGGTTTTACCTTTCCTAAAAACCACTTCAAAATCATATTCCATTAGTAAGAGAAACCATCTTACTACGCATCCTGCATTGCAAGGTTTATTGATCAAATATAATAAAGCTTGATGATCAGTGAAAAACTTGAACTTGTTGGACAATAGATAGTGTCCAAACTTCTTCACAGCATATATCATGGCTAAGCCTTCTCTCTCGGTGGTTGTATAGTTTTGCTGAGTTGCATTTAGTTGTCTACTAGCATATGCTATAGGCAAATCTAGATTTCCTTCACCTGTGGGTTCTGCTAGTACAATCCCATTGCATAATTAGATGCATCTACATGGACATGGAATGGTTTATTCCAATCAGGAGTGGTCAGTATTGGTGCTGTGCACAAACGTCTCTTTAGCTCATTGAAGGAATTTTTGCATTCGTCATTCCACTCAAAATTTGTCAACAGAGCATAAAGAGGTTTAGCTATGATCGCATACATGTGGATAAACCTACGGTAATATCCACAATGGCCCATAAAGGCTTGAACCTCTTTAACATTCCTTGGCCTATACACTCTACTATGGCTCTTACTTTGTCCTCATTTGTTGGTATTCCATTCTTAGAAACAATATGACCTAAGATCTTCTTGTTTGACGCACCACGAACACACACTTTTCTGGGTTCAAACAAACTCAATATTCTCTACACTATTGAAGATTTGCCTGAGCTCTGGGATGTGGTGTCTTCTTTCTTGGGAACGAGCAAATAAATCATCCACATATACTTCTAAGCTCTTTGACAAGAACTCTTTGAAGACATGACACATGAGCCTTTGGAATGTTGCAATTGCATTGGTGAGCCCAAATGACATCACGCGAAATGCAAAGATTCCCCACTCTGTGGCAAAGGCTGTTTTGTGTTGATCTTCTAGGGCAATGGTCACTTAGTTGTAACCTGAAAATCCATCAAGGAAGCTATAAACTTCCTTGCCTGCAAGATGCATCAATAAACGTTTGGTGATTGGAAGTGGATAGCTATCTCTGATCGTAGTGTCACTAACTTTTTTAAGGTTAATACACACTCGCAAATTTTCCATTCTTGGGCACCACTATGATGGGGGACACCCATTTAGTATGCTCAATTTCATAGATAAACCTAGCTTCAATCATCATTTTCTTCTTTTATTTTGGCTACATAAGTGTCATTATATGTGTAGGGCTTTTGTTTGGTGGGCTTTGCATCAACAATCATGGGGATCTTATGAGAGCATATTTGTGGATCTACTCCTTTCAAGTCTCTATAGGTCCATGCAAACACGTTCCTATATTCCCTTAATAAAGCTACAAGCTCTACTTCTTCTTCTGCACTTAGGTCTTCTCCTATGTATGTACATCACTCTTCATTCTCTTCAATGGTTACCACTTTTTTTTTTTGTCTTTTCTTTATTATCATATGCTTCTCCTATGATGGCCTCTCTCTCTTAAGCATTCGTACCAAAATTTTTTGGTCTTCAACTTCATATTTCTTGAAATTCTATGGTACTTTGAACAATGATTCCTCCTCTCCTTGATTCACTGCTTTCCTTTTATTTTTCTTTTAACTACCTTCACTTTCCTCCTTTGAATTTATAGTTTTAATGCTTGTGAGAGGTTCTTCTTCTTTTTGGGTGATACTCCTACATTTTCTAGATAGTGATCCTCTGAATCAAAGCAACTATCCATCACAATGGACCCTAGATATTTGTTGTCCTCTTCTTCTTCTATGAAATCATTAGGGTCACATTCTTCTAGCAAGGGTTCACACATGAACAAGGAGATATCATAACCATCCTCATCACAATGAGGCATCCATTGTTCTTCATTGACAGCAATGTCCATGGTAGCTAAGATTTCTGCCCAACCATGAGGTTCAAATTCCTCATCTAGAAAGATCATCAGTGTGTAGGATGGGTCTCTAACTAGTCTGGCTTCTTGAGATGTTCCTTCTTCTCTCGCTTTTAGGCATCTTTCCTCTTCCTCTACAACCTTGCACATCCACAAGTGAGTATCTTCATGCATCCATGATGGATCCAAAGAACTTACAGAGTGCAGAGAGATTGAATCTTCTTGCACTTTGTGAATAGGATTCCATTGTAGGGGTGGTACATCTCTGAAGGTATAATCCTTTAGATTGACCTTGGTTGTGACCCCTAAGTGTTGCAAGTACAAGGAGTTGGTTCCCCAATCTTGTACTATTTGCGGTTGTCATAGGAAGAGTCTTCCTAGGATCATATCATGGACGTTATTTTTGCCAAAGTCACATATGGCAAAGGTGTGTTCAAACTCTACACCACAAGTGGTTTGAGTTATCCCTTCTAGCAATCCTAGAGGTCTTTGAGTATGGATGTCGGCCATTTGAAGCTTCATTCTAGTTGTTCTTAATGCGGGTTTGCCCCATTCCTTTCACAAGGAGGTGGTCACAATTGCAACACGGACACCTGAATCTAAGATAGCTTTGGTTGTGTAACCTTGGTAGGTGATTGGAAGATAAGTATTACCTTCTTCACCTTCACTCATGTCTCTTATTTTATATAGAGGTATCTTTGGGACTTTTAGTTTAGAGCCTATTTTTGACATCTTGGAACCAAGTTCTGGAACCTAATTAGCCACATGTTTCCATAACTCAGGTTTTACTTTGAGTAGCTCTTCTAAGGTGAGATGACACTGCACTTTAGTGTTCTTCATGACTTTAGTATTTCTTGGAACCACTGAATCTTTGTTTCTTATCAGTATTGTGGGAGCTCTGATGTGAAGAGGTTCAGATTCCCATGGGCTTGTGAATTGTGGCAACTTTTGTAAAGAATTAGATTCAAAATCTAACCTTTCATCTTCTTGTTGCTCTGCTTGATCTCTATAAATAGATGGAATGTCTTGCGGAAATTGATCATGAAGATCATCAATTTAAGGAATAGGAGGGGGATTACCCTTCTCCTTGGTCCATTTCTCTTCTTGTATTTCTTGCAAGAACTCTTGAGAGTACGGATCAATTGAAAGAGGTGTTCCGGAATCCATGGAATCAAGTGTGAAGAGAGATGGTGGATGCAATCCAAAGATGAGTTGGTGCTGCTACAACCGGCTTCACACCAGCCAACTGAGACTTCAGAGTTGATTAGTAGACCCTTTGAGCTTCCTAAATCCACCAAAATATCAGCCAAGTACTTTGGAACATGTATCCCAAAAGTTTAAGTCAAGATAGACAAGTTGCAAGATGACTAGCTCCCCAAAACTTGCTATTTTTGGACATACACCTGCTGGAAAACATGAACAATGCTCTCAACCTGGTAGGAATTAAATAAATTCCTTTTGGGCATAGCAAATAGACTTAGCAAGCTTCTCAATCCAAGTTAAAACACTTTAAATGATGGACTGAGCACTGAGAACAAGATTCATCAATTTTTGGAACATGCCCACCATTCTCGGGGCTCTGCAGAGATAGAACAGTGAGCAATAAAATGCAGATATCTCCAAAACTATAAATCCAATGACCATGAAAATTGATATGCAAAAAGTAGACAGTAAGAGCTATCCAAGACACATTATAACACTAAAAAAGGTTGCGTAGAACTCGAGATATGACCTTCTGAAGTTACTGCTCTGAGTGAGTATAGCAGAGAACAAAACAGAGAAGTAGATAATGACAAATGTATAGATTCACATATGATTACAACCACATTGGCAATGAATCTTTGCACAATGGGATTAGAATGATAGAGCTATGGAGTAAGCTCTTCAATCTCTACAAAATGACATGAAGTGGTCACGTACAAGGCTTGCTAATCACCTCTTCCTTCTTGCTCTTTTTATAGCTATTCTTGGAGGGAGTTTTGAATTCGAATTCGAATGGCTCCACCTAAAAGTGATCCCCAAAGTTAGGAGATATTCCCTCAGCTCAAAAATTCATGGTTTTAGGTAGTTAGAGCGACGAATTTGCTTTTACATCATGGATGAGGTAAGCCATCCTTTTCCTTTTTTCTTTTTTCAACTACAAGAGATAAAATGACTCTTTTACAAGAGGTGTTCACATGACTACACATGTGACTTACAAATGATCATAATATCAAGCATATCAAGCATGTAGGCTTGGGTAAAATGCACCAACAGCTCCCCCTCAAGCCTAACATGCTTGGTTTCCAAATAAGTCTTCAATTGTCCTTGATTTCCTGCAAGCCAATCATCAACTTGAATCTACTTAACTTTGTACCATCAAGAGCTTTAGTCAACATGTCTGCACATTGCATATCAGTAGAGACATAGGATAGTTGAATATCCTTGCTCATTAGCTTCTCCCTTACATAATGGTAGTGGACTTCAATATGCTTGGTTCTAGCATGGTATACTGGATTGGTTGCTAGATGTAGTGAGCTTGTGTTGTCACCAAAAATGTGAGGTGTTGAAGAATGAAGTCCAAGAGAGTTGCATTAGCCAAACCTCTATATTCGGCTTCAGTAGAAGATAATGCCACGGTTGGTTTCTTCTTGGATGACCAAGAAATGATTTTTGAACCTGCAAATGATATATACCCGGATGTGCTTCTTCTATCATCTCTAGATCCGGACCAATCTGCATCTGAGTAGACCTTTAGCTCAATATCTGAAGTAAATGAATAAAACAAACCTTCATTCATGGTCCCCTTTAGGTACTTGAGGACTTTCTTGGCCGCTTCCATATGTGGTCTTCTCGGCTTATGCATAAACTGACTCAATATGCTAACACTATAGCATATATCCACCCTTGTGAGTGTTGCATAGTTCAAACTTCCAACCAAGCTTTGATAGCTTGTGATGTCTTCAATCGGCTCTCCTTCATAAGCACTAAGCTTATGATTTTGCTCCATAGGTGTACCTGCACACTTGGTATTTTCCATCTTGAACTTGACGAGCATGTCATGCACATACTTCCTTTGTGTGATGTATATACCTGAATTTGTATAGATTAACTCCAATCCAAGAAAATAAGTGAGTGGTTCGAGGTCACTTATTTTGAACTCCTCCTTCATTTGACTCTTTACCTGTTTGATTCCTTCAAGATCATTTCCTGTGATAATAATATCATCAACATACACACATAAATAGATCACTTCAGATCCATTCCTCTTTATGAACAAAGAGGTATCCGCCTTGCTAGCTTTGAATCCTTGGTCATGTAAATAAGTCACCAATATGAAATTCCAAGCTCTTGGAGCTTGCTTCAATCCATACAAAGCTTTCTTTAGTTTGCATACATAGTTAGGATGATGTGCATCCTCATATCCAGGAGGTTGTGCCATATACACTTCCTCAGAAATCCATCCATTCAAGAAAGCATTCTTTAGATCAAGTTGATAGAGCTTCCAATTTCTAGATGCAGCAAGACTAATGAGAACCCTAATTGTAGGCATTTTTGCAACAGGAGAGAAAGTCTCCTCATAATCAATACCATGGGTTTGAGCAAACCCTTTAGCAACTAACCTTGCTTTGTGTCTATTTATACTTCCATCTGGATTCCTCTTGATTTTGTATATCCATCGAGATCCAATTACCTTCATAGATGGCTTGTTAGGTACAAGCTCCCAAGTGTCATTCTCCTTCAAGGTTTCCATTTCTTCATCCATTGCATCTCTCCAAGCTTTCTTGCTTTGTGCTTCTTCGAATGTGGTAGGCTCTTCATTGGTTGAATCTTTTGCAATGTAGATTGAGTGCTTGGTGACCAAAGAAGTATCATAACCAAACCTCTCTGGTTTCTTCTTCTCCCTTGAAGACCTTCTAAGTGGTTGATGTGAGCTTTCAGGTCCATATGTAGCATCCTGCATCTTTGCTTTACCTTTGTTCTTCCATAGCTTTAGTCTTTCCAAGTCTTCTAGGTCAATCTCCGAATCACTTTCTTCAATCTGTTTTGGCTCCTTTGGTTGAAGTGATGGAAAATCTTCATCCAAGTCATATGGAAGCTTCACTTTCCTGTCATCATCAAACCATGATTTGTTTTCATCAAAAATTACATCTCTACTCATAGAAAATCCTTTATTGGTTGGATTGTACAATCTATATCCTTTTTGGTTTTGATCATAACCAATGAATATGCACTTCTCTGCCTTGGGATCCAATTTCCCTCTTACTTGAGAAGGAATGTGAGCATAGGCTAAGCATCCAAAGATTTTACAATGCTCTAGACTAGGTCTTCTTCCATTCCACACTTCATATGGAGTGGTTCCATCTAGTGACTTAGATGGAAGTCTATTTATGAGATATGTCGCTGTAGACACAACCTCTGCCCATAGGTAGTTTGGCAATCCCTTTTCGTTGAGCATGGACCTTGCAGCTTCGACAATAGCTCTTTTCCTCCTCTTTGCTACACCATTGAGTTCGGGTGTATACCTTGTAGTGACTTCCCTTTTAATGCCTCTTTCATGCAAGAAGGCATCAAATTCAGAAGAGAAGTATTCTCCTTCACCATCTGATCTCAATCTTTTCAAAGTCCTACCTGTTTGGTTTTCAACAAGGGCAATATACTTCTTAAAGCAATTAAACACTTCATCCTTGTGCTTCATGAAAAACAGAATGGTCCACCTGCTACAATCATCTATGAAAGACACATAATATCTTGAGCCTGATATAGATGGCTCCTTACTTGGACCCCACACATCCGTGTGCACTAGATCCAAAGGATTTTGATACATATATCCTTTCTTATTGAAAGGTTGTCTATGAGCCTTGCCGAGTTGACAAGCTTCACACTTATAAATCATGTTGCCTTGTGATATTAGGCAAACCAAGTACACTTTGGTCCCTGCAAATTTGTTTGAGTGTCCTCTCACCAATGTGAGCAGGCCTTTTGTGTCATATCTCCAACTCTGTTAGAGTTTGAGATCCATAGCTAAACAAAGCTATGTTCTTTGTATCTTCCACTTCAAAAGTGAAAAGCCTTCCTGTCTTTTGTCCTTTGGCAATCCTTCTAAAGCCTTGCCTTGGGTCTTCAACATATGCTCCAAACCGGTTGAATCTAACCTGCAATCCTTTTTCAACAATTTGTCCAACACTTATTAAATTTTTGGTAATTGTAGGGACATACAAGACTTTGCTTAAGAGGTTCATATTCCCATCTGATGTCTTCACATTACCTATCTTCTCCATTGAATGCTTTGTGTCATCTCCTGTCTGCACTTCATGCTTGTTATGAGGATCTTCCAAATCAGAAAGTAAAGCCACATTTCCTGCTACATGGTTTGAGCATCCCGAATCAATGTAAAATATGTGATCATCATCCTTACCCTTCTTCACTGATAGATTCATAATCAATAATGAATCTTCTTGACTTTGTTCCTCTGCATAGTTATTGTAGTCTCTTCTTCCTCTATGGCCACTTTGACAGTTGCTGTTGTTGTAATTGTTGTTGTAGTAGTTGTTGTTGTTGTAGCCTCCATTGTATCTACCTCTATTTGATCCATAGCCACCTCTATTGAATCCTCTTCCTCTTGAGTTCCTTGGATTCCTGAAACATTCTTCAGTAGTATGGTTAGATAAGCCACATATGTTGCAAGGTTGAGGTGATTGGAATCTCCCCCTGCCTTGCTTTCCACTTCTGCCTCTTCCTCTAGCTCTTCCTCTACCTGCAAAGTTTGCTTGGAAAGAGCTACCTTCATCTTCATTCTTCCTATTCTTTGACTTGTCCTTGACCTTAGCTTTATCAGAGTATAAGGCAGAAGTTTGATTACCTCTTGAGGACTCACCACCTTTGCTAATCTTTGCTTCATGAGTGAAGAGTTGGCCCATGAGTGTGTTGAGGTCGGGTACATGCATATCCATGTATAAATCCATGGCTGTTGTGAATGACTCCCACTTGTCGTCTGCTTTGATTCCATTTATGATTTTTCTAATGATTTGTTCCTCTTCAATTACCTCTCCAATGCTTCCAAGTTGGTCGGAAATGTCCTTCATCTTTGTGACATAATCAGTCACATTTTGCTTTGGGCTTTTCTTCATTGTTGTGAACTCCATCCACAATTGGTTCTTCCTTGCTCGAGTGTTGGAGGAGAAGAAAGAAGCATTTGCATTCCAGGTCTCGCTTGATGTCTTGCATCCCTTGACATGAGGTAAAAGAAAATCAAAGATTGAGTTTAGAATATAGGACCTTGCAAGTGCATCCTTCGAACACCAATTTGAAAGTCCTTCCACTTCTTCATGTGATGGTTGCCCTTTGTTCCTCATGGTTGGCATTGCTTCATCTCCGAATATGAATCCATATAGATTCCTCGCTTGAAGGTAAGCCTCCATCCTTAGAGACCATGCCGGGTAGTTGTTTCGATCCAATTTGCCAATTGTTGATGGAAATCCATCTCCCATGTTGCTTGACTATGCTTTGATACCACTGTGAAGAGAGATGGTGGATGCAATCCAAAGATGAGTTGGTGCTGCTACAACAGGCTTCACACCAGCCAACTGAGACTTCAGAGTTGATTAGTAGACCCTTTGAGCTTCCTAAATCCACCAAAATATCAGTCAAGTACTTTGGAACATGTATCCCAAAATTTTAAGTCAAGATAGACAAGTTGCAAGATGACTAGCTCCCAAAAACTTGCTATTTTTGGACATATACCTGCTGGAAAAAATGAACAGTGCTCTCAACCTGGTAGGAATTAAATAAATTCCTTTTGGGCATAGCAAATAGACTTAGCAAGCTTCCCAATTCAAGTTAAAACACTTTAGATGATGTACTGAGCACTGAGAACAAGATTCATCAATTTTTGGAACATGCCCACCATTCTTGGGGCTCTGTAGAGATAGAATAGTGAGCAGTAAAATGCAGATATCTCCAAAACTGTAAATCCAATGACCATGAAAATTAATATCAAAAAGTAGACAGTAAGAGCTATCCAACGCACATTAAAACACTGAAAAAGGATGCGTAGAACTCGAGATATGACCTTCTGAAGTTACTGATCTGAGTGAGTATAGCAGAGAACAAAACAGAGAAGTAGATAATGACAAATGTATAGATTCACATATGATTACAACCACATTGGCAATGAATCTTTGCACAATGGGAGTAGAATGATAGAGCTATGGATTAAGCTCTTCAATCTCTACAAAATGACATGAAGTGGTCACGTACAAGGCTTGCTAATCACCTCTTCCTTCTTGCTCTTTTTATAGCTATTCTTGGAGGGAGTTTTGAATTCGAATTCGAATGGCTCCACCTAAAAGTGATCCCCAAAGTTAGGAGATATTCCCTCAGCTCAAAAATTCATGGTTTTAGGTAGTTAGAGTCATGAATTTGCTTTTACATCATGGATGAGGTAAGCCATCCTTTTCCTTTTTTCTTTTTTCAATTACAAGAGACAAAATGAACTCTTTTACAAGAGGTGTTCACATGACTACACATGTGACTTACAAATGATCATAATATCAAGCATATCAAGCATGTAGGCTTGGGTAAAATGCACCAACATCAAGAACATAAACTTTCGTTGGTGGTGAGCCTTCTCTTTCAACAATTGGTTGAACCTATGGAGGTAAAGAAACCTGCGGCTTGTTTACCAACTACTCTAATCTTTCTAATAAGCCTTGGAAATGCAAATCTGGTTTGATAGAGTTTGTCTGATTGATCAATTGATTGGTCTCTGGCTTAACATGAGCTAGTTCTACCATTTTCATGCAAAACTTTGTCCTTTCAATCTCTAAATCTGCTCTAGGGTAACACTTGTCTAGGTTTGCAATTGTTGGCCCTTCTTGAAGTCGAGCCTAATAGGTCTTGGACATCATTTCCAAGCCTTCTGGGGTTGGATCTATGAGGACAGACCTTGGTTGTTGTCTGTTTACAATGAGTGGTGGGATGGAATGAAGTGGTATGGATGGATTTTTGGCATGCGAGGGGTTTTGAGATGCAATGTCTTCTATTTTGTTTTTTGCATCTCTTAGGCCTTCTTCTAGTTTCAACAACTTTTTAGCCCACATATGATTAGCTTTCTCCTTGGTATCCTTCCATGTTCTTGTTTTCCTCTTACTAGGCTCTCCTGATTCACTTGACTCTGACTGCTCAGCTGCTTTAGCGTGTTTTAAGGCTTGTGCCCTTGTGACTGCCTGTATAGGAGCCACGTTAACACTACTTGAACTTGAATCAGCCACTAAGCCTACCACATTAATTGATGTAACCTTGGGTGCACTATAGGGGTTCCTTGGACAATGTCTTGGGAGATGTTCCTTGCCGCACTCAGGACAAAATCCTTGTATTGTAATGTTTTGTCCTTGTTCTGGAGTAGGTGGATGGGGACATTCATGAATGAAATGGTTGCCCTGACATCTAAAACATGGTCCGCAGTCCTATTATGATGCTCCAAACAGGATACAAGATCATTGCCAAAGTCATTGCCAACAGAATCTCTTACCACTTGAGAGCGTGGTTAAGCGAGGACCAAAAAGGTTTCCATCATAAACAAGATGTGGTCTTCCTCAAGATCGACTTTGATAAAGCCTACGACAGGCTGGAATGGGACTATATTCTGCATTCACTCCAAGATCTTGGATGTAGTCAGAAATTCACCGAGATGATCGCGACCCCTCTCGGAAACGCATCTTCCTAAATTAACATTAATGGCAAACTTTCGAAGGTGATCAAACTTAGAAGATCTATCAGACAAGGGTGCCCATTGGCTCCCCTTCTCTTTGCCATTGCCACGGGAGGGCTTAGCAGGCTGGTGGAGCATCAGGTGGAAGCCGGTAATATCAAAGGCCTCCATTTGCCTCATGACCACAGCCAGATCACCATGAGACTTTTTGCCGATGATATGAGCGCGTTTGTTCACAATGATAGTACCAGCCTAGAGACGTTCTGGAGGTGTCTGGCTACTTTTTGTGCAGCCTCTAGATCCATAATTAACCACTCTAAGACCGCCTTTAGAGCTATTGTTGGGTCAGAGCCCAACCTTCTCATTGATCATGGCTGTCAAATCATTCCGCAGGGCCAAATTTTTCGGCTTCTTGGGATTCCCTTGGGGTTTGGCGTCTCTATGGAACAGTAGTGGAACTGGGTGCTGGCCAAACTCGAAAACAAGCTTAACTATTGGAGAGTTATGCAAATCAATCTGCTTGGTCGTGCTATGGTTATCAACACGTTCCTCTTATCATCTACCATTTATTTCCTTTCTTGTTGGAGACCGAAAGAGCAAGATCTGTCCAAACTGGATAGTATTTGTAGAAACTTCCTTTGGACGGGCGACCACAATAGGAGGGGGGTGACTAAAATCAAATGGTCCATCTGCACTAGCCATAGAGATAGTGGGGGACTTGGTATCCTGGACATTGGGTGCATGGCTAACAAACTGGCAGCCAAATGGATGATTAAGGCTTGGTGCAATGGGGAGGCCTCGTGGGCCAAGTTGATCTTTAGAAACAAGAATGAGTTGGCTCTCATGGGTTTCCCAAATTGGAAGAATCTTGACATCTTGACCTTGCTATTTTCCTCGATCCCCGTCTTCCCGAAAGGCTCTAATCTCGTGTGCTCCCTATGGAAGAGTTGGAATAAAGTCAAAAGCTACACAAGAATAAGTGAAGACTGGAAGTTGGCAGCCGGTATCAGACAAAACGACTCTATCTGGTTTCCGATCCATGGCATCCAGAGTGTGGAATCTTGGAACATTCAAAATGCCAAGAAGTTATGGAACAAAGGCTTAAAAAAATGGAAACATCTCTGGAAACAAGACACCAATCGCTGGATCAACTTCGAGGATATTGACCCTTGCATCAACATTTCGTACGAAGAATGGAACACTTTGCAAAGTAGATGTCTCGCTTGGGACCGACACAAAGTTCGACTTCTCATGGGACACGACACGTCGAGCTCGCTTGGTCTCAAATGGCACAATGGGAATAGCCTATCAAAAATCCCGAACATCAAAGAAACGATTGACTATCAGGTTAACCTCAACAAGAAGTGGTGCCTATCATGGACGCGGCTGGGACATGAAGTTCACGGCTATCTGGCATCCCCTCATAGAAATCAAAAAGTTTGTCCTCTTATGGCAAATTCTTCATCATGGAATCTAGACCAACCTTAAGGCTAGCAAATTTTGTGTGATTCCTCCCTAGTGCAAACACTGTTACCGGTCTATCGAAGATGTTTCACACATCTTCTTTACTTGCCCCAACTCCAACAGACTCTAGCAGACGGTTGGAAAGAAAATTAGACTTCAAAAACATCTCAGTTGGCAGCAAGCCCTATTGGGAGAAGCGATTGGCTGCTCCGCGACTCTCTGGAACGCCATCTGAGGAGAGGTCCTATGGAAAATCTGGCGAGAAAGATGTGCTTTCAACTTTGGTGACTCCCCCAAAGAGTGGTCAATTGAGAAATTGTTGTTCCTCCTTGGGAAAAGGATTGTTAACTGTAAGAAATCCCCCCCCTTCAGGCATCATCAAGTACTCCTTTTGATCAATAACAAGCTTAAACCCAAGTGGGCCCCACATGAGGGTGATGAGAGGGTGATTAACCTTCCTTGTAATGCCATCTAAGCTCTGTAAAAGCTTCCCATGCTTTGTGGGATTTGGGGGGTCCCATGGGCACTAGTCCCCTTCTCTTGTACTTTTCTTTATTTAATTCAAGTCCGGGAGAGTAGGCTAATGCCGAACTTCCTTTATATTAAAAAACAAAAATGGTCCTCTAGGGGCTTGTGGTCTCATTTGTCTCAATTGGGCTTTGGGTTAGGATTCGTATACATGACATTGGAGTATTCAGGCTCCCAATTTGGTTCCATAGGTAGTGCCTCATACTGATACAAATAAGTCTTATTGTGCTCGAGTGACTCTGTGTAATAAGCTTTTGGATTATCTTCATGGGTATAGTCAAAACTCTGAGAATGAGGATCATTTCCTGAGACCAAAGGGGTCATTGGCACCAATGATCTATTAGGGTTCTCTTCTGTCACTGCATACTTAACTGGAATCACATTGGCAGGAGGTGGTGGTTGGTTTCCTAAGACTGGTTGTGGCCTATATGGTGCTTGATATTGCTGTTGGTATTGAGGTTGATACTACTATTGTGGCCTATAATATGGGTGTTGGTATTGGTTCTGATACCTACCCTATTGTTAAGGTTACTGATAAGTTTTCCTAATAGCCTGCCTTTTGTATGGACAATCTTGAGCTGTATGGTTTGTGTATTTTCTCTCAATAGTGCAATATGGAGCATTTATTTCTCTCTTGTTCTGGTTTTGCAATGGGCATACGTTAGCTATGTGGTCCCCTCTGCAAGTATAACATCACTTCAATGAGAGGACCTTTGTTGTTTGTCTATTTTGAACTCCTAGCTTCCTTCTGACCTACTCACCTATCTCTTCTATCTCAGTGGAGGGTCTGGAAGTATGACTAGTAGAACTGTCGAATCCTTATAGAGTTTGGACAATTCTAACTTCTCAACCAAGTTGTCTTCTATGTCAATACACATTCTCAAGCATTGATCTAGTGTGATTGGCTCCTTGACATATACATATGATCTAAGTTTCCTGCTTAGAAGTCCATCTAAAAACATGGAAACTTGTTTTGCTTGTGTAGGTAATTCATGTGTGGGACATCTTTCCATGTATTGTTTAAATCTACGTGTGGCTAACCGAACCATTTCTTGGGGTGTCTACTTGAAGCTATGGATGAAGGATGATGTGTTATGCGTGATGCCACTCTTGGAAAATTCTACGATGAATGCTTCTAGCAATTGACCTATATTTAGATAGTTACGATTGTTTAGGGGTTGAAACCAAGCTATGGTAGTACCCTTGAGGATCAAACCAAATGAATTGGGTGAGCAAGTCCTCGACCTCTTCAGCTCTTAACACTTGTTTGAACTCCACCACATGATCATAAGGATCTCTTGATCCATCAAAGTAGTTTTTCATTATCTTGACCACTTGAGAGGGTCTACAGGTCCTTGGGTACTCTCGGGGTCTAGGCAATGGAAAGTCATGTTCATCTCCTTGATGTCTATGTGCTCTCTGTCTCTCTCTTTCAAGCCTTTCACTTTCAAATCCTAATTTGTCTTTGCCCACTATGTGTGCAAAGCTTACCTCAAGTCTCTCTCTGGCTCTTTCCCTCTAGGTTTCATGAGCCTTGGATGATCCTACACCTTGGAGGCCTTGGGAAATATTAGATCTTGGTGGAGGGAAAATCAATTCGCCTTTCCAAGTGTATGCATGCTTGCCAGGTTCCATTACCACGAACACTCTCTCGGATGTGTTGTCTAAGTAGACCACTTTGCCTAGGGTATCAAGATCTTTAAATTCGTATATTTTCACATTTCCTACTCTATTAGGTTGATCAACCTTGAACCTACAAAAGGCTTCATCTGTCTCCCTATTCTAGAACAATTCTATGCTTTTGTTATCCTACAGAATCCATTCTAGTGTGACTATTCTGGTTAAGACGGATTTGCCTCTAGAAGTCTTGGGTTCTTGTCCTAGGTCTCCTTGTTCTAGGTCTCCTATCTCATTCTCAGGAACAACATTTCCAAATTCATCTGTCATGTTTGGTAAGCTTGTAATCACATACATGGTTCCTTGCTTATCAATGTATGAACCCTCTTCGAATTTAACCACTAGGTGTTCAAGCTCAAAGGGTTGATCAAGATTTTTGAGTTGGACAATTGATCACCTCAAACCATCCTCATAGATGCGTGCACCTAATCGATTGGTCCTAATTTTGTCTTATAGGGACCTTCGAGTGTCTGTAAATAGGTAGTGTCTGGGTTACTTGCTAGTCCCTCCATGCTAAAAGACATTTCTGAATCACTTGTTTCCAAACTTAGCACGTAGGGATAACCATTTTTGAACTTAGCACGTAGGGATAACCACTAAGTTGTTGAGCCCACGACCTAGCTATGTGATTGACACTAGCTTCAGATGATCTGATGCTTTGTCTATCCTAGTGTAGCTGTCTACTTGACATAATGTTCATAAGCCTTGGTTAAGAGTCCAAAATTTCCCAAGTACAATTGTGTTGCAATGTTCTTTTGAATTAGTTGCTTGTTCTTTTATAGAACTCTTGGGTATAACCTTGGATGACAAATGTCGTCATTAGGAGTACTTGAGTTTTTCACACTTTGAGATGTGATCGATTCACTTAAGTCCTTTTCCCTTAGGGTTTATTGCAACAATATCTTGGCTATGCTTGAACTTGAGTGATTAGGACTTCTTGTACTTATGTCATGCTTATCGTCACCCTAATTAATCAATATCACTAGTCGTATTTAACCTAAGCTAAAAATTGATTGAGGGGGTTAAGAATGATTCCAACCTCAAGTCGCTTCTCGTTTGATCACACTTGAATGCTCAGGATACACATTCCCAAACTTGCAATGCAGGTGCCACCTTGCGTTGACACCCTTGAATGGCTCTCAATAGACTTGTAAATGTCCCAAGGTTAGATCAAGCTTTAACTCTAATTTATTCGATAGACAGTTTGATTCAAGTATTCTGAAAGACTCTTTTTCCCCTTTTGTATTGCTCAAAATCCTTTGGAGCTCCCTTGGATTCCCGATCCCACCTAACGGCCACATTCAAATTACTCTAACTGAAAATCAATGCATTATTCTTAAGAAAACCAGTTGAGGCCATGTAGGATTGAAACGGGCTTTCCAACGCACTCTAGAGCTCAAAAAATGGATTTTTGATTAAAAAAAGTTATGACAAAGCAAGCTCCTTGGGATCAAAATAGACAAACAGGATGTCTCAGAGAATCGTGTTTTTTTGAGAGTCATATAACAAAAAGTCACAACTTTGTGAAAAGCAAAAGCCAAAAAGTCGCAATTCTTTGCCCAATAAGTATAAAAAAATCATGAATCTCTCAGAGTCTGAGTTGCAAAAAGTCACGAAATCTCTCAAAGTCTGAGTTGCAAGAAGTCACAATTCTTTGCCCAATAAGTATCCAAAAAGTCGCGAATCTCTCAAAGTTCGAGTTGCAAAAAGTCGTGAATCTGTCAAAGTCTGAGTTGCAAAAAGTTGCAAATCTCTCAAAATCTGAGTTGCAAGAAGTCGCAATTTTCTCAAAATGGGATTCCAAAAAGTCGCGATTTTCTCACACATAGAATGCCAAAAAGTCGTGAATTTTCCACACTTATGGAACCAAAAATTCATGAATTTCTCAAAAATTAGGGTGCAAAAATTTGCAATTTTCTCAAAAGTAGCCTGGCAAAAAGTTGCAAATTCTCAAAATGGGATTCCAAAGATTCTCAGAATTTACATGGAAAAGATTCGTGATTTTCTCACAATCTGGATGGTAAAAAGTCGCAAATTTCTCAACAATTGCCTTCCAAAAAGTCGTGATTTTTCCAAGCCCTGAATGCCAAAAAGTCGCAAATTTCTCAAATGTTGGCGTGCAAAAAGTCGTGATTTCTTGAGAGCCCAAAGGCCAAAAAGTTGCCATTTTATCACACAAAAAACCAAAGAATCACGATTTTCTCACAATCAAGAAATAGAAAATTTGTGATTTTCTCAAAACGTGAATCCAAAAAGTTGTGAGTTCTTCAAGAGCTTGATTCTAGAAAGTCGTGATTTCTTCAAAAGTTGCCTTACCAAAAACTAGCAATTTTTTCCACACTTCGAGTCAAAGAATCATGATTTTCTCAAAATTTCTCCTGCAAAAAGTCATGATTTTTTAAGCGATTTTAGGTGGGAACCAAAAGAATCGTGAAATTCAAATTTTTTGAAATTTCCAAAAAGTCATGATTTTTTTCTCAAAATTTATGATTTTCTGAGAAGTTTGGTGAGAACTTTGAAATCTAGGACCAAGGCCTGCATGTCATGAAGAGGGTCATAGAAAGCACAAAAACTTACAAATAAAAACACTTTACCCTCTCTTTCTCTCTCTCTCACACAGCCAAAACTGAAAAATGAGATGAAAATAGTGCATATGTGCTCAAAAATGAAATTTTTCAGCGAAGATGAAGATGGGAGAAGATGTTGTTGATGATAATGATGATGACGAAGATGAAGATGAAGATGGGAAATGAGAAAGTTAACAAAAGAAATTTATTTTTTACCTTCCAACGTTGCAAATCTATGATCTTACCGTCACAATACCTATCCTCGAGCAATGCTCCCCGACAATGGCACCAAAATTTGGTGTAGCTCAAGCATGAGTAATCATGGTGAGCAATCATGGTGAGCAATCATGGTGAGCAATCATGGTGAGCAAATGTGAATGACAAGCACATACATGCACACACACACACACAAGGCAAGATCAAAGAGAGGAACAATGGAAAGCTTCAATTGCACAAGAACTCTCTTACAAAATCTTCAATCTCTATTAAGCCAACTCTCTCACAAGCTACTAAGAAGCTAACCTCAAAAATGCTCTCTATATCTTTTTATAGTTTTTTGACTAGTTTTGGCCCTGTCCAAACCTAGTGTTTGGCCTAGTTAAAAATTAGGTTCCAAGGCTTATTTTAGGGATCAATAGAACCTCAGTGGATCGAATTGGACTAATCGAAAAATCATATGGACCTTAGGTCAGGTAGGCACCTAGGTCAAGATAGAAAAAGCATCAAATCCTCTGAAGCTAGTGTCAATCATACCACGAGGTCATGGGACTCAACAACTCAGTGACTATCCTTACGTGCTAAGTTCTAAAATCAAAATTTTGGAAATTTCATTTGGTATGGAAAGACCCGCATGTACTTTAGGGGTGGCCTATTTACAAACACCAGAAGGTCCCTATAAGACTCAGTTAGAATATATTCGAACCAACCAATTAGGTGTTGGCATCTATGAGGATGGCTTGAGAAGATCAGTGGTCCAACTCAAAAACCATGATCAACCCTTTGGACTTGAACACCCAATGGCCAAATTCAAAGAGGGCTCATGAATTGATAAGCAAGGAACCATGTATGTGGTTACTAGTTCACCAGATAGGACATGAGTTTGGAATCATTGTCCCAAAGTCTGAGATTGAAGACCTAGATCAGGAGAACATTGTAAAACAATCTAGAACACCTTGTAGCAAGTCAATCTTGTCAAGGATAATTACAATAGAATGGATTCCCCAAGATAACAAAAGCATTGAGCTCTTCTTGAATAGAGACACGGATGAAGCCTTTTGGAGATTTAAACCAGATCAACATAGTGAGGTAGGTGGAGTCACCAAGACAACACTTCTGAAAGAATGTTCTTAGTAATGGAGCATGGCAGGTATGCATACACTTGGAAGGTTGAGTTATTTTTTCCCCTAGGGAGATCTAACATGTCTCATGTTCAACATGGAGCTGGTTCATCTCATATTCATGGTAGCCATAAGAAAAGAACCAGAGAAAGGTCAAAGGTAAGCTTTGCAAACCTCTTAGGAAGAGTTAAATGGGGATTGGCAACAGATAGAGAAGATCAAGAGAGACATAGACATCCAAGACATCAAAGAGCATTGTCGAGTTCCCTTGCCAAGAACTAGAGAGCACCCTAGGATATTGAGGCCTACTCAATTGGTTAAGTCCATGAAAAATTACTTTGATGGAATTAGAGACCTATATGATCATGTAGTCGAGTTTATACAAGCATTACGAGCGGAACAAGTTGATGATTTGTTCACTCAATACAATGTTTTCGGTCTAACTCTGAAGAATATAGCCTTGACTTGATTTCAACCATTGCATCAAGACCAATTCAAGAACATTGATAAGTCGCTAGAGACATTCATCCATGATTTTTCTAAGAGTGGCATCAGGCACAATACTCCATCCTTGATACATAGCTTAAAGCAAACGCCTCAAAAAATAGTTAGACTAGTAGGATGACGATTTAGACAATCCTTGGAGAGATGCCCTATTCTGTAACTACCCACCCCGACCAAACAAGTGGCATTATTCTTGGATGGCTTGCTAAGTGCAAAGTTACGATCCTATGTTTACTTAAAGGAGCCTAAAACCATAGAGCAATCTGTGCAAATGTGCATAGACATAGAGGATAACTTGGGGGATGAGTTAGGTCTTTCAAAGACCTATAAAGACTCGAGCAGTTCTACTAGTCTCACTTCAAAACAATTGACTTCAATCGATGAGTTGGTGGAAAAAGTAGCTCAAAAATTAGGAGTCTCAAGTAAACACACCCCAAGAATGGTCTCTATAAAATGATGTTACAATTACAGAGGAGGCCACATGGCCAATGTTTTCCCAATTATGGCTGAACTCCAAGGAAAACCTAATAGCCAACATTGCACTATTGAGAGAAGATACACTAACCACATCGCACAAGATTTCCCTTACAATAAACAATTGGTTAGACAAAATTACCAACAACCATATCAATAGCAAGGGAGATACCAAAATCTATACCAACAACCACCATACTTTAGGCCCCATGAACCTTATCAACATCCATACCAACCTCAACAAAGACCTCAACCAATGCTAGGTCAACACCCTCCACCCCTTGCCAACATTATCCTAGCCAACTATACATCAATAGAGGATAACTTAAGTAGAGCCCTAGTGTCCGCATCCTCATTGATTTTAAGGTGATCCCAATGCTTAGAGTTTTGACTTGACACATATAGATAGCCCACAAGCCTATTACATGGAGTCACCAGAACATAATGACAATTATCCCTATGAAAATCCTAGTGAACCTAGTTGGGAGCCCGAATATATGTGCAAAAATCCAAACCATAGACCCTAACAAAGGAAGATGAGTCTCAAGGAACCCTAAGGTTCATACTATAGATACTAGGGAGATCACTTCATTTGAGATTGTCCACTTCCTACATCAACGAAACCCTAGTCCATGACTATACAAGGCTTCTGCCCTGATTGTAATAAAGAGCACTTATTGAGAGATTGCCCTAAGAATCCAACAAATGCACAAAAGATTACATCAATCAATGTTATTGGCTTGGTTTTGGACTCTAATGGGAGTGTGGCAACCACTACCCTAGTGCAAATAGTCACTGAGCTTAGGTATTACATCAAAGCTAGGGCTTAGGCCAAGAGAAGAATTCAAAAACTAGTGAGACCGAGAGCCTAACTAAGAAGAGTACGAGAGCTTGGCAGGATAACCATGAACAAATGAAGAGACAATGTATGAAAAAGATGAGGGATTTAGAAGAGAGCTTAAGGGAGACAAAATCCAAATTGATAGAAATAACATCTCACACATACTCTCAAACCCCACCACCCACATTGCACCCGAACCATCCGTCCATACCACCACCACCCAAAGTAGGAATAATCCTAGCAGATCCTATTCTAGAAGATTTAGAGATGATGTTCAAGGCATATCAAGCTAGAATCCAAGAAGGGCCAAATGTGATAAAGTTAGATAAGTGTTACCCCAGAGCCAACTTAGAAACTAAAAGGACTAAGCTTTCTGCAAAAATGGTAGAACAAGCCTAAACCATGTTTGAGGTCAATCATCTTTTCAATTGCACTCACTCAACCAATACACAATTTCACATACTAGTGGCAAATTAGACTTCAAATCCAATTCCCTCCAAGAACTACCTCAATTCATGGGCCCATGGGAGTCGAAGTCTATCCATATGAGACCCCCTACTTTCATGGTAAGAAACAAGGAATCAATCATACCTAGGAACACAGATATATTAAAGAACACAAAGGTACAATGTCACCTCACCTTAGAGGAGCTAATGAAAGTGAAACCTGAAGTGTGGAAGCACATAGCGAATCAAGTGCCAGAAGCAGCTAAATCACCCTCTCATATAGGGACACATAAGATGGTGCCAGAGATACCCCTAGACAAGGTTGGAGATATGAGTGAAAGAGAAGAAGGAAATATCTATCTCCCAAAGTTATTTTGGACTCAAGAGCAGGAGTTGCCATTGCTACAACCTCCTTATGGAATCATTGGGGCAATCCAACACTCATGCCAATGAGGATGAAATTGAAAATGGAAGATGTTCATTTGCAAATAAGAACATAACAAAGGGATTCAACCTAGTATATGAGAGTACTAGATTAAATTTCTCATGTAGGTGGAGTTACCATTGCATATAGCTAATATTTCCATGGATGTTTGGTTCCTAGTTTGTGAAAATAAGAACGTAACGGAGAGATTTAGCCTAGCATAGGATTGTTTGTATACACACTTTGTAACCTTAAACCTAGCACACTTATTGTAAAATGTATTAAAAAAGAGGAGATAAAAGAAAGAAGAGGGAGATAGAAAGGAGGCCAAAAGGTCTATTTGCACTTCTAAAAGGGAACCACAAAGATAACTATGTTTTTCTAGCAAGTTGAACTAAGGATCTTGATAATGTTTTCATCCGTTTCATGTGGAAGCCACTTGCTTTTGAGATTATTCTTCCCTATAACACAAACTCTATGATGCTTGAAGGGGGGAGGAGCTTTTGAAGTTCCTAATCCTTCTAGCCAAGAGGTCAAGGGAACCCTCTATGGACCATTGTTTCATTGAAGTGCCAAAGTTAGAAGCACATATCTCCTTCCAAATTTTCCAAATGTCTTTGCGTCATTATTAACAATATAGTGGGGTTCTGTCTTGTTCTAAGAAATTTGAAGGGAGGCAATCAATCTAGTACTCTTTGGGGTCACAAGGATCGAGGAAAGGAGTAGAGTAAAGAGGTCCATATGAAGCCACCCAGAGGCTCCAATAGTGTTAGGTTTTGAGTTTTTTAGATGATTACACTTTTCTAGGATTTGTTGTTATCTAGTAATAAAGCTTGTATTCAAGTTTGTTGAGGAGCAAATCCCATCTTTGACCCATGGA
The DNA here is from genome assembly GCA_020310875.1 of Ceratopteris richardii. Taxonomy (NCBI): domain Eukaryota; kingdom Viridiplantae; phylum Streptophyta; class Polypodiopsida; order Polypodiales; family Pteridaceae; genus Ceratopteris; species Ceratopteris richardii. The sequence goes on from MU260535.1 coordinate 99,684, forward strand.
AACATCAAAAGCTAATGAAACCCCACGTAGGTGGAAGTCTTGACTAGGGGTCAATCCTTGACATCCATGTCCATGGAGAAGCTAAGGTGGAAGTTGAGAGATTGTCTTGAAAGAAAACATTGTGTGGCTAATTTTAGCCGGAGGCAGTGTAGAAAATACCTAGCATAAAGATTGAAGATGAAGGTACTACTTCTCAAGCTAACTATGTAGGAAGAGGTAGGAACTCAAGAGGTAGGGCAGAGGAGGTAAGCAAGGTAGTGTTGGTGCAGGACAATCAACAATTGATGTTTTAATATGGAAATGAAGTCAAGAATTTGAGAAGAGAACAAGTTGTGAAGCATGAAGGAAGGACATATTCAGAAGTTGGAAGATGTGTACACATATGTACATTATGTCAGAGATAGTTCACTTATATCTTTGAGTAGTCATGAGCTTGTAAATACTTTGCCTATATATACTATGGAAAAATGTCAGGGTAAGTATGAGAGAGCATGAGAATAGAGTAATCAGAAGTTGTATCTGTCATTAGACATCTTAGAAGTGAGTCAAGACTCTCTCATCACTCAGTTGTAATTTTTCTCAGAAATGAAGAAAATGTTGCGCCCGATATTTCTGAGTTTTCTCCTTCTGTGTTAGATCTTTTGTGAAATGCTTTTGTACAAGTCTAAGTCTATAGGTAATCAACCTGTGTACAAATTTTTAGCTTCCAATTGTGATCAGGCTGAGAGAATTAAGTGTAGGAACATTTGCATATGTGAATGAGAAGAAGTGAAGTTACAAGAGGTGCAAAATTTGATACGAATGTTTTGATCAATTCTCCTTCCACAGTTTAAAGTTTTGAGCAAACAAGCACTCAATCTTTAAGTTGGAAGGTAAGCTACTTGTGGCTAAAAGCATTTGTAGAAACGGGTTCTAGATTGAGAGAACCAAAGGTTTAAAGTCATAGGTGTCTAAATCGACTTCTCAGAAGAACAATTTTAGACATAGGTGAGTTGTTGAGATCATTTCTCAAGTTTTACTGAATCTTTTGGAGTGATTCAACTTGGAGAAGGTGCAGAATCTATGGACGACAATTCGTACAAAGTTTTATAAAAATCTTTACATATTTGATAAGGCAATGAGTGAATTATGTGCAGCAGACTTTCTGTGTATTCTCCTTCTTCACAGTTTGTTCAGAAAATTTGACAATTGAGTATTGATCTTCTAAAATTGGTGAAGATCTGAGTTATTCTTGTTATAGAGGTGCTCTAAATACAAGAGTAACTTGTTCTTTTGGAGATTAACACTCTCCATCAGTGGTATAAGAGCAGGAAGCATCAGAATTGAAGGTAGGAGGACCTCGACTGCTGCAGGTGCAAAGAATTCAACATCTGAAGGTTCAAAAGGTGAAAGCTTGAGGGCAAAGCTTGAGAAGGAGGTCATACGACATCAAGGAAGACAAAAGGAGTATCATTCAAAGTAAAGGTACATATGTTACTCATAAAGTTTGAAGAATTCAATATACAGGTGAAGAAAAGATGGGAGATTCTCTTCAAATAGAGAAATTGGATAGAGAGAACTATCCACCATGGTCAATGAGAATGGAAGCTCATCTTATGAGCAAAGACTTGATAACTTACATCACAGGTGAAGAAGAAAAGCCTCAATTTAGAGATCCTAGTGTTCCAACTAGGGAGGAATTATCAGATTTGAAGAATTGGATGAAGAGAGATGCTCAAGCTAGGAGCATTATCTATATGGCAGTCAATGATTACTTGCTACCTCACATTAGAGGTCTTGAAAGTGCAAGTGATATATGGAATGCTTTGGAAGAGCATTTCCAAAATACCACAAAGTCTAGGAAGGCATCCTTGTGGGTAGAATTTACTACATTCAAGAAGAAGGCCTCTCAATCCATCTCAGATTATGTAACCAGAATGAAGGACATTGCAGATGCATTAGGAGCTGTTGATGAAGACATTGAGGAGGATAAATTGGTAAGGCAAATCCTCATAGGGTTGAGAGGTGATGAAAAATGGAAGCCATTCATTTTGTCTACTGAATTATCACTTGATCATTTTACTCCTGACTTAAATCAGTTGCTAGGACATATGTTAACCTTTGAGCAGGATGTCAAAGGTGAAGGTGACAAGAGTAGAGGTCATGCAATGTACTCAAAGGATAAGAAGAAAAATAGCAAAGGGAAGCAACAAGCAAATGAAGATGAAGGCACAACTAGTCAAGCCAACTTCCTAAGAGGAAGAGGAGGAGGCAAAGGTAGAGGAAGAGGCAGGAATAATAAAGATGGAGTCAAAGCTTGCTGAATTTGTGGTAAGACAAATCACTTAGCTAATGATTGTTGGCATAATAATCAGAGTAATGGTGAATATAATCAGAATTTTAATTCAAGAGGAAGAGGTGGCAGAAATCAAAGAGGTAACTTCAGAGGAAGAGGTAGTATGGGTTACTTTGGAAGAAATGCAGGTAGAGGATTCCAAAGTCAACAATATAATAATACCTACTATAATTATGCTTCAGATCAGAAGGAGGATTCAACATTGATAATGAATGCAACTTGTGAAAGGCAAAGTGAAGACCAAAGAGTCTTCTACATTGACTTAGGGTGTAGCAATCACCTGAGTGGTAACATAGCATTGATGACTGATTTGGAAAATAAAGTATCTAATCATGTTGTTCAAACAGGTGACAATACAAAGCACAATGTGAAGTCAATTGGATCAGTGAAGGCCAAGGATGGAAGTACTCTCTTGAGTAAGGTCTTGTATGTTCCTACAATTCCTAAGAATCTGATAAGTGTAGGACAAATTGTGGAAAAAGGTTATGAAGTTAGATTCACTAATGAAGGAGTGTTTGTGGAAGACCCTAGCAATGGGTATAAGCAGATTGTTTCAGGGAAGAAAGAAGGAAGATTGTTCACATTGAAGATTCAAGGTAATGTTGGTCATGCCTTGTTCACTTATGGAGGACATAAGATCTCTGAGTTAGATCTTTGGCACAAGAGACTTGGACACTTCAATGAAAGAGGTATCAAAGATATGATTAACAATGGTTCAGTGCTTGGATTGCCTAATGTTGCAGGTCAACATATGACATACAGATGTGAGGCATGTCAATTAGGTAAGGCTCATAAGCAATCTTACTCCAAGCATGGTTTTATGTATTCACAGAAGCTTGAGTTGGTACACACAGATGTGTGGGGACCATCAAAGGATTTTAGTATAAATGGTTCAAGGTACTATGTGATTTATGTTGATGATGCTACCAGATGGATTACTATCTATGTGATCAAAGATAAGTCAGAGGTATTCAATACATTCAAACATTATCATGTGTATGCAGAAAGAATTACAGGCCATAAATTGAAGAGACTAAGGTCAGATGGAGGGGGAGAGTATTTTTCTAATGAGTTCAGTGATTACTTGTGGAATGCAGGTATAAAAAGGGAAATCACTTGCAGGTACTCTCCTCAACAAAATGGTGTAGCAGAGAGAAGAAATAGAACTCTTGTTGAGTTTGCAAGGTCAATGATGAAGGAGACAAATTGCCCAAATTATTTGTGGGTTGAGGCTGTAAATACAGCTACTTATTTGGTCAATAGGCTACCTTGTAAAGCTTTGCAGGGTATGACACCATATGAGGCATGGTGGGGTAAGAGACCTACCTTGGATCATTGCAAAGTATTTGGATGTTTGGCATATGCATATGTGCCATCACAATTAAGACACAAGTTAGAACCTAAAGCTGAAAAGTATGTATTCATTGGTTATGATGATAAGCAGATGGGATATAGGTTGTGGAGTCCATCCACAAAACAATTTCTTGTATCAAAAGATGTTACATTTGATGAGCAAGATACTTGGTATGCAGGTACAATCAATATTAATACAGGTGATGAAGAAGTTGTGAGTCAAAAGAAAGGTAAATCAAAGGTTCAGATATTTGATGAAGAGGAGAATAACGAAGTGCATGTTGAAGTTGAAGAAATGCCAAGATTTGATCCTGAGTGTGAAGAACCAGAAACCTCAAGGAGTGGAGAACTCAGAAGGTCATTAAGACACAAGTGGAAACCTACAAGGTATAGCTATGATACTTCTTTTTTGGCTACCATAGATTATGCTTACATGATAGAGGTAGATGAAGACCCTTCCACATATGAAGAGGCAAAAGGTAAGGAAAATTGGGAAAAAGCTATGCAGGAAGAATATGATGCATTAATGGAGAATCAAACATGGGATTTGGTTCCTAAACCAAATAGTCAGAAGATCATTGGATGCAAACGGGTCTACAAGACTAAGAGGTTTGCAGATGGAAGTGTGTCTAGGTATAAAGCTAGACTTGTTGTGAAAGGGTTTGCTCAAACATATGGTATTGATTATGATGAGACCTATAGTCCTGTGGCAAAGATAACAACCATCAGGACACTCATAGCCATTGCTGCATGTAAAGGTTGGAAATTATGTCAATTAGATGTGAAGAATGATTTTTTAAATGGTTACATTTCAGATGATGTTTTCATGGAGCAACCTCAAGGATTCAGAGATGGAAAGTATCTAGATCATGTATGTAAGCTCAAGAGAGCTTTGTATGGTTTGAAGCAGGCCCCAAGGGCATGGAATTATAGACTTGTGAAGTTCTTGAAAGAACTTGGATTTCAAGTATCTAAGGCAGATAGTAGCTTGCTTGTTAAAGCAAGTGATGATGGGTTCATTTACATGTGCATATATGTTGATGATATAATTCTTACGAGTACAGATGAGAAAGGCATTCAAAGCCTAAAGAAGCAAATGGAGAAAGAATTCAAGATCAGTGACTTGGGAGACTTGTCATATTTCTTGGGCATGGAGATTTCATACACTCAACATGGAGTGTATGTGACTCAAGAAAGGTATTTGAGAAACTTGTTAATCAAGTTTAAAATGAATGATTGCAGGGTAGCACCTACTCCAATGGAGGTGAATCACAAATTGAGCAGATATGGTGGAGAAGAATTCAAGGATATGAAGCTATATCAGAGTTTGGTTGGTAGTTTTATCTATGACACCATACAGAGTACACCTATCATTTATGGAGATAACATGAGTTCATTATATTAAGCTGCTAATCTTGTGTTTCATGCAAGGACTAAACACATTGAGATTCAGTATCACTTTCTGAGAGAGAAGGTGATGGATAAAGAGATTGAAGTCATACATACTTCAACAAAAGATCAAATAGCTGATATGCTTACCAAAAGCTTGGATGGACCAAAGCTACAGAGATTCAAAGACATGGCAGGCATAAAGAAGATAGAGAAAACCTCAATTGATGATTGAGGGGGAGCTATTGGTGCAGGACAATCAACAATTGATGTTTTAATATGGAAATGAAGTCAAGAATTTGAGAAGAGAACAAGTTGTGAAGCATGAAGGAAGGACATATTCAGAAGTTGGAAGATGTGTACACATATGTACATTATGTAAGAGATAGTTCACTTATATCTTTGAGTAGTCATGAGCTTGTAAATATTTTGCCTATATATACTATGGAAAAATGTCGGGGTAAGTATGAGAGAGCATGAGAATAGAGTAATCAGAAGTTGTATCTGTCATTAGACATCTTAGAAGTGAGTCAAGACTCTCTCATCACTCAGTTGTAATTTTTCTCAGAAATGAAGAAAATGTTGCGCCCGATATTTCTGAGTTTTCTCCTTCTGTGTTAGATCTTTTGTGAAATGCTTTTGTACAAGTCTAAGTCTATAGGTAATCAACCTCTCTACAAATTTTTAGCTTCCAATTGTGATCAGGCTGAGAGAATTAAGTGTAGGAACATTTGCATATGTGAATGAGAAGAAGTGAAGTTACAGGAGGTGCAAAATTCGATACGAATGTTTTGATCAATTCTCCTTCCACAGTTTAAAGTTTTGAGCAAGCAAGCACTCAATCTTTAAGTTGGAAGGAAAGCTACTTGTGGCTAAAAGCATTTGTAGAAACGGCTTCTAGATTGAGAGAACCAAAGGTTTAAAGTCATAGGTGTCTAAATCGACTTCTCAAAAGAACAGTTTTAGACATAGGTGAGTTGTTGAGATCATTTCTCAAGTTCTACTGAATCTTTTGGAGTGATTCAACTTGGAGAAGGTGTGCAATCTATAGGTGATACTTCGTACAAAGTTTTATAAAAAACTTTACATATCTGGTAAGGCAATGAGTGAATTATGTGCAGCAAACTTTTTGTGTATTCTCCTTCTTCACAATTTGTTCAAAAAATTTGACAATTGAGTATTGATCTTCTAAAATTGGTGAAGATCTGAGTTATTCTTGTTATAGAGGTGCTCTAAATACAAGAGTAACTTGTTCTTTTGGAGATTAACACTCTCCATCAGGTAGGGGGAGACCTTTCAACTCTTCCCCATGCAACATATGTGGATGGTCTAATCACACTATAGATGAGTGCTATAGGAACTACAAGAATCATGAGGAAGAGGATATCAAAGAGGTGGCTACTCACAATCAAGAGGAAGATTCAATCATACTCAAAGCTACAACAACAACTACAACAACAATTACAACAATAACTACCAAGGAGGTTACAAATCAAGGAAAGACTACAACAATTACATAGAGGATCAAGAGGATTCCCTTTTGAGCATGAACATGCCTTCAAAGCAAGGTATGAATGATGAACACCTCTTCTATATTGACTCAAGATGTTCAAACCATGTGGCAGGCAATGTAGCTCTTCTCTCTGACCTTGAGGAACCCAAGGGAAAGCACCAAGTACAAAGAGGTGATGACACCAAGCATTCAGTGGTCAAGGTAGGAAATGTCAAAACCTCTGATGGGAGTAGAAATCTATTAAGCAGGGTTTTTTATGTACCTACAATCACCAAGAATTTGATGGGTGTTGGACATATTGTGGAAAAGGGTTTGGAGGTTAGGTTCAACAAATATGGAGCATTTGTGGAGGATCCCCAACATGGATTCAAGAATTGCCAAGGGGGAAAAGATACGTAGATTATTTACATTTGAAATTGAAGATACAAGGAATATTTCACTTTATAATTACAAGGATCAAACATTGTCAGAACTTGAGATTTGGAATAAAAGATTAGGGCATATTGGTGAGAGAACCTTGAAACAAATATGTAGAGATCAATGTGTGCTTGGGAGACCTAATGTATCCAAGCAACACATGATCTATAAATGTGGTGCATGTTAGTTTGGTAAATCACACAAGTTACCCTTCTCAAAGAAACGCTACATGCATGAGGACTACTTGGAACTTGTCCACACAGATGTGTGGGGACAAAGCAAGGACCCTTCAATTTCTGGCTCAAGGTACTGTGTGTCTTTCATTGATGATTTTAGTAGGTGGACTATCTTGTATTTTATGAAGCACAAAGATGAAGTGTTGAATTGCTTTAAGAAGTATCTTGCACTTGTGGAAAACCAAACAAGAAGAATCCTAAAGAGATTAAGGTCAGATGGAGGAGGTGAGTACTTCTCCAATGAATTTGATGCATTCTTGCAGGATAGAGGAATCAAAAGGGCAATTACTACAAGGTATAACCCTGAGCAAAATGGGGTGGCAGAGAGGAGAAATAGGTTGATTGTTGAAACAACTAGGTCAATGCTTAATGAGAAAAGGCTACCTAATTATTTGTGGGTAGAGAGTGTATCTATTGCCACTTATCTCATTAACAGGTTGCCATCAAAATCACTTAATGGGATGACCCCATATGAAGCATGGCATGGTAGAAGGCCATCACTTGATCATTGTAAGATCTTTGGATGTGTTGCTTATGTGTATATCCCATCTCAAATCAGAGGTAAGCTAGACCCTAAAGCAGAGAAGTGCATGTTCATAGGGTATGATTTAAATCAGAAAGGATACAGGTTTTATAATCCATCCAACAAGGGATTTATGGTCAGTAGAGATGTTGTGCTTGATGAGAATGACTCTTGGTTCGAAAGTGAATGCAGGAAGGTTAAATTGCCTTATGACTTGGAAGAGGAGTTTCCAAGCCTAATCAAGGAGGAGCCAAGTCAAATTGAAGACATCAAATCAGATGAGGAGGACATGATCAACCTAGAAGAATTCAAGGCATGGAAATAAAAGGGGAAGGCCAAGATGAAGATGTTGGAAGACTTACCTAAATCATCCAACCAAGCTCTAAGGAGATAAAAAAGGGAGAGAAAGAAGCCAATCAGATATGGGTATGAAACTTCTTTAGTTACTAAGCATTCCATTTATCTTGCTAAAGATTTACCACTCGAAGAGCCTTCATCATATGAAGAGGCAAAGACCAAGGCAAAATGGAAGGAAGCTATGGATGAAGAAATAGAAGCACTCAAGGAGAATGACACTTGGGAGCTAGTGCCAAATAAGGAATCTATGAAGGTAATTGGTTCTAGATGGATTTACAAAATCAAGAGAAACTCAGATGGATCCATAAATAGGTATAAAGCTAGACTTGTGGATAAGGGTTTTGCACAAACCCAAGGTGTTGATTATGAAGAGACTTTCTCACATGTGAACAAAATTCCAACCATCAAGGTATTGGTAAGTGTGGCTGCATCAAGGAATTGGAATATGTACCAATTGGATGTAAAAAATGCTTTTCTTAATGGCTGGATTTCAGAGGAGGTTTACATGGCTCAACCTCCTGGTTATGAAGACCCAAGCTATGTGTGAAAGCTAAACAAAGCTCTTTATGGATTGAAGCAGGCACCTAGGGCATGGAACCATAGGTTGACTACCTATCTTCAAGATCAAGGATTCATCATGAGTAAAGCACATACTTCTCTGTTTGTCAAGAGAAGTAATTCAGAGGTGATATACCTATGTGTGTATGTTGATGATATCATACTTATAGGTAGTGATGCCAATGGCATCAAGAAAATTAAGAACCTAATGATGCAGGAGTTCAAAATTAGTGATCTAGGGTCACTAAAGTACTTTCTTGGACTTGAATTAGTCTATACAAATTTTGGAATTTATATTAATCAAAGAAATTATGTGCAAGACATGTTGAAGAAGTTCCACTTGGAGGATGCCAAGGTAGCTAGCACTCCTATGGAGGTAAACCAAAAATTAAGTGCTCATGAAGGTGATGTGCTTGAAAATATTGCAGGATACCAAAGCATAGTTGGAAGTCTAAATTATGCAACATTGACAAGGATTGATATTGCTTATGGAGTAAGTGTCTTAAGTCAATTCATGCATAAACCTAGAGCAGATCACTTGGAAGCTGCCAAAAGGATTTTGAAGTACCTCAAGGGTACTCAAAATCAAGGTTTATACTTTCCATATACTTCAGATTTGGACATCAAGCTATACTCATATGCAAATTGGGCAGGTTGTAAGGATGACAGGAGGAGTACTTCAAGTTATCTTTCATTTGCAGGTGATAAGCCCATTTTATGGTCTTGCAAGAAGCAACCTACTGTTGCTTTATCTTCAACAGAGGCTGAATATAGGGGATTAGCCAATGCTACTCAGGAATCCATATGGATCAGATTTCTATATGTAGATTTGGGACTACATTCTAACTCACGAATGATTTTTGGTGACAATACTAGTTCTTTACAGCTTGCAAAAAATCCTATCTATCATGCTAGGATCAAGCATATAGAAGTTCACTATGATTATGTGAGAGAGAAGCTATTGAGCAAGGAAATTCAACTAGCATATGTGTCCACTAATATGCAATGTGCAGATTTATTGACCAAAGCACTTGATGGTACTAAACTTTGCAGGTTTAAGGCTATGATTGGATTGAAGGACATTCAAGAAGAATCATGAAGAAGTCTAAGCCAAGATGTTTGGCTTGAGGGGGAGATGTTCGTGCAAATGCCAAGCCTCCACACTTGGATAGGCATTGAAGAAGCTATGTGCAACTCTTTATAGAACCACATGAACCATTGCTTATGGATTTCACCATAAACTTTTGTAAAGTCACTCCTAACTTAGAGGAGCACTTTTAGGTAGAGCATCTACTTGAATTTTAAAGTTCAAACTTGGAAAAGTGACTATAAAAGAGACCTATAGTCTTGCAGCCAAATGAGCCCCCATTACTGAGCATATTGTTGATCATTTGATGTATTTGAGAGTCTTACACTATAGCCTACTCTTATCACCATAATTGGGCATCATATTTATGCCAATGATTATGCATAACATTGTTTACATAATACATTACATTGTTGATTACATCTGTCTTCATCTCTGCTATGTTCACTCAAAACAGTGTACTTGTATTGCTCATATCTCAGTGATCCCTCAATCATTTTCAATTATCTATAGCTTGTTGGAGCTAGCTCTGAGTTTACTACAAGCTGTCAAAGTCTGACGAAGTTTAATGCAGCCAATTGGGAGAAAATTGTCTCAAAGTGGTCACTAGTCATTCTCTACACATCTCCTAAAAATCTAGGGGTAAGCTTCTACTTGCTAAAGACATTGCTCTGTGTATAGTCAATATTTTAAGTGATTCCACTTGGAAACATTAGCTCTCTAAGCTAATTAGATACCCTCAGAAGGAATTTTTCTAATTGCTATTCTATTGTGAGTACTAAGCAAAACATCCAACAGGTATCAAGACCAAAATAGTAAGTTTTTGGTATCTAGCAAGTTGCAAACTTATCTGTTTTGATCAAATGATTTGAAGCATCATCTCCAAAGTACATAGGCACTTATTTAGTGTCATTGGAAAGCTAAAGGGGCCTACAACACAACTCTAAAGTGAAAGAGGGAGGTACAAAGCAGGGATTAGCAGTACCAACTCATTTCTTGAGGTGTCCATCCAACTTTCCGAACATTTTGGTCATATTGGAAGGATCAAAATGTCTTCCTGCCCCTCCAACATGCACAACTTCTAGTATGGGTATGTATTCAGAACCTTGAATGCACAAACATAAAAAAATATCCTTGTCTCTCTTGTACAACTATCCTCTTATGATCCTAGTCTTGACACTCCTCCTCTAGAGATTTCTTTCTAGTAGGTGTAACCCCTTTTGGATACGTCTTATGTTGGAACTAATCAACAATGGGCTTGCTCCATTTAGGTGCAGTGGTCATTTGGTACAAGGTTGCATGTTCTATTGGCTGAACAACATTGCATCTTGCACAATTCTTGATATGGTTATGGAAATCTTTCTCCATGGTAGGCCAGTAAAAGCCTTCTCTACTAAGGTTTTGCGATTCTCATATCCATGAATGATGATTTCCTAAAAGCTTGGTGTGGGATTTTCCACTGATTTTGGATTAAAAAAAAAGGAAGTTTGGCAATTGCCTATTCTCCCAAGCTTTAATTTATAGAAAAAATAGCCATACAAGAGAATGGGCCTAGTACCCATGGGATCCCTCGAATCCCACAAAGTAGGGGTTGCCTGTGCATTAGTAGAGGACTTTACAAAGAAGTTTGATAATCCTCTCATCTCCCTCATGTGGGACCCACTTGCTTTTAATCTTTTTGTTCTCAAGGAAAAACTCTTTATAATGTCTAAAAGGTGGGGGCTTCTTACAATTGGAAATTCTTTTGCCTAAAAGGAAAAGATATTTTTATCGACCCTTGTTTAGGAGGCTTTCCAAAGTTAGTAGCACATCTCTCTTTCCAGATCTTCTAGAGGGTCTCACCTCTTATAACATTCCACAATGTTGAGGAAAATCTGGTCGCTTCACCCAACAACTTATTTGTCCTTGTAGCAGCATGATTCTCCCAAGGGTCTGCCAAACCAAATTGACTTGGGGCATGAAAAGAAGAGGTGTCCCAAATCCTCATTGCCACATAGGCATCATTTGCACCAAGAGGGAACCCTGCAAAAATTTTTAGCTTTTACATTGGTCCAAATTCCCTAGTGGAGGATTTTCCACATAAGCGCATATTTTTTTATCTTGATAAGGGGGTGCAAAAGGTATTGAAACTTAAATTCCCACCTCAAGCCCAACCAATCTAGACACCATTTCCTATTAAGCATGACATGAAGGTCCAAATTCTTCTTGAATCTTAGAATTTTATCAAGGCTATTGCCATTATGCCATCTAAGACCCTCATGGTGGGGAGAGTCATGGCCAATGAGGAGGTGAGTCCTTGAGTGCTCTCGAGCAATGAATCTGCTCTACAATAGGTGCCATTCTTCATAGTTCACTCTTAAATCTAGATTAATGTTCTCAAATCTATGCCATTGGCCGATTTCTTGGTTCCAAATGTGCTTCCTTTATGACAACCTTTGTTCCAAAGTTTCTTGGCTTTTCTGGAGGTTCCAAGATTCCACGCCTCTAATGCACTTGACTGGGAACTAGACTAAATCATATTGTCTAATCTCAGCTGCCCATTTCCAATATTCATTGATCTTGATGAATTGTTCTTGTTCCAACTTTTCCATGGAGAGCAAACCAAGCTCAAGTCTCTAGGAGTCACTATAAATGGTGAGAACAAAAGGGTGAGAAGGTTGAGGAACTTCCACCCAAGAGGTCCAGAAGCTTGAGAGCACTCTTGTTTCTAAAAATAAGCTTGGCCCAAGAGGCATCCATGTTGCTCCAACCTTTAACTAACCATTCTGCCACCAACTTATTGGTCATTCCTTCAATGTCCATAGTTACCAAACCACCTTGATCTTTTTGGATAATGCAAGTAGCCCATTTACTTTTTGGGATACCTCTTTTGTTAGGGTCACACGTCTAGAGACCCTTTCTTTCTTTACTACTACCCCATAATCAAATTCCATAAGTAGTAGAAATCAATACACTAACCATCCAATAGCACAAGACTGGTTTAATTCTTATGTCTATGAAGAATTTGAATTTATTAGCCAATAGATAATGATAATACAATTGAATATGTACACCATTCCTAATCCTCATGCTCTATTGTAGTGTAATTCCTCTCTGGTGCATTCAAATGTCTATTAGCATGGGTGACTCAAAAATCCATATTGTCCTCTAGTGTAGGTTGTGCAAGGATACATCTTATTGCATAGTTGGACACATCAATATGAATGTGGAATGATTGATTCTAGTATGATACTTTTAGGATGGGAGTGGTGCTCAAGCTTTTCTTGAGTTATAGGAATGATTTATTACATTTATCCATCCACTCAAAGTGCATGAGTTCTCCATAAAGTGGTTTATCAATAACAACAAACATGTGGATAAAATATATGTAGCATTGACAATGCCCCATGTAGGATTGATTTTAATTGGTAATCTTAGGATGTGAAAAATCAATAATCACTTCGATTTTTCTTTGCTTGTCAAGATTCCAATCTTGGGCACTATATGGCCTAGGATTTTACCCTAGCTAACCATGAAAATGCACTTCTCAAGATTTAAGAAAAAACACTATATGTTTTTCACTTTTTGAAGATCTTCTACAAAGTGGGGTTATGCTACCTTTGCTACTTGGAGTAGGATCATACAACATCTACATACACTTCCATGTATTTTCACAAAAAATACTTTAGCACATGATAGATGAATCTTTGGATTATGGGCAGCATTGATCAATTCAAAGGGCATGAAACAAAATGCATAAATGCCCCATTTTGTGGAAAAATCCATCTTATTCTGGTCGTGGCACAATGGAACCTTGGTTATAACCTGAAAAATCATCAAGGAAGCTATAGAATTCCTTAGGAGCAAGCCATTCCAAACTATGGTCAATTATTTGAAGGGGCTAGCTATCTCGAATGGTAGCAATATTACTTTCTTAAGATTGATGCACACCCTTAGTTTTCCAATTTTTTGGTACCAACACTATGGGTGACACCCATTCTGTGTGCTTCCAATCATGAGAATTCTATGTGAATAATTTTTTGGGTCTACTCCTTTGAGGCTAGTCTATGTCCATGCCAAGACATCTCGATACTCTCTTAACAATGCCAACAATTCCTCTTCTTCCCTAATAATCACATCATTTCCTATGAATGTACACCGTTCTTCTCCTTCCTCGATAGTCACAACCACTTTTTTGCCTGTTCTTTATTTTCATACACTTCTTCGGTAGCTACCTCATGTTTGGGCATCGTTATGGCAAGCTTCTTATCCTCCACTTAATATTTTCAAAAACGTTTTGGGGTTTCAAACAATTTTGATTCACCCTCTTCCTCTTGTTGTTCTTCCATGTCTTGATCTTCCATTATTTCCTAGGACTTGATTATTTCCTCTTCCCTTGGTCATGGAATGTCATCATTCTTTCATTCAAATAAAATGAAGTTTCCATGAATATGGAGCTATACTTTGAGATGGACCCAGGGCATGAATGCACAATGGCTATGTTTGAGACTTCCTCCAAGATAGAAACCATAAAGACATAGTAGCCTTTAGCATCTCAACGTTCATTCATGTATTGATCATTAATAGATACATTGATTATAGCCAAGATTGAATCCAATCATATGGTTCAAAGTCTTCATCATTAAAGACCATGTCAGATTTTTGATTGGTCTAGCTAATGGCTGATTTATTCCTTCTTTCCCCTTGTATGTTCTTTAACCTTCTTGTATTGTAGCTTTGCACACACACAAATTTTTGTCTTCATGCATCCAAGGGGGATCCTCTAAATGCACACTATGTATAGAGGTTATCTCTTCATCCTTGTGAAATGCATTCCATTGTAATGGAGTGATATCCCTAAAGAAAATTCTTTTAGATTTATCTTAGTGGTTACACCTATGTATTGCAAATGTAAGAAATGAGATCCCCAATCTTGAACTACTTTGGGTTGTCTCATGAAAGACATTCCTAAGATCCATTCATAGTTTCTAGCCTTTCCAAACTAACAAATAGTAATGCATGCTCAAATTTGACTCTAAATGTTGAAAGTACTATTCCTTCCAATACTTTGAGAGGATGCTCTACATGAAAATTTGGTGATTGCAATTTCACAATTGTGGGCCTTTGGGTAGGCTGAGCCCATTTCTCCTAAATCTCTTTTCTAGCTATGGAATCTCTTACACTAGAATCTAGTATAGCTTTAGTTGTGTAATCATTGTAGAGGACAAACAAACAAGTTTTTCCGTCATCCCCTCAACTATATTCCCCATATGATTGAATGTGATTTGCTTTACACACGAGCTATCTTGAGTGGAAGCAATCTCTATGTTGGCTTCTTTGTATGGCTTCACTCATTGGACTAGCTTGTCCCAACGATGGTCTAACTTTCAATAGATCTTTTAGGGTGAGCATACATCTAACTCTGGTTCTTCTCAATTCTTCTATTATAGGTGGATTTAGCTCACTTCCCTTAATGAACCCCTTTCTTATGATTGGTGCTCTCTTGTATTTGGATTTTTCTTCATATGCCCCCATGTAATTGGGAAGAATGTTTAGAATCATGGAGTCTTCCTCATGAATGCAGAGGTTTTGAGAACCACCATACCAAGGGTTCTTTTGGATTCTCGTGTTGTTGTTCCACAACTACCTCAGGGATAGGTGTGCTTTGTTGCTCCTTCTTCAAATGTGTTTCATGAAATATTTTCCAAATTTCTTCATGCCAACATTCATCCATGTTTGGTATGGTCTTTTCTATTTCTACTTCCATTCTTCACACTCTAGGCATATCAGGAGTTTTCTTCAATGATCCTACTTGGAATTGAGGTGGGTCCCTATGTGCCACTTTTTGTATAAATTCCTAGAATTGGTTTTGTGGAATCTTGGTATTTGTTACCATCATGGTTGTAAAGGAGATTTCACTCCAATATGCACAATGGAAGTTAGAGAACCTCTTCTAGAAATTGTCCTCTTAGACACATGCTTACTAAAACCTGATTCAGTCATAACTCAGAGATCAAATGACCCTAAACTTTTCTTCATGAATAGTAGACATAACTCTTAACTTTGCAAAAGCTAAATGTCACTCCATTTGGAGTTCATATGACCAAGAAAATAATTGTCTAAAGATAGAGTACCTTTCCACTCAGTGTAGGTAGAAAATTGAGGCTCATAAGAATTGCTTTCACTATCTATTGGAGAAGAATCTAGTAGAGATATTTGTAAAAAAGAAAGTATAAAGAATAAAATGGGTTCAATGGATATCTACATAGAGAGAAATGATCTTCACAAGGTGGCTATGTATAGAAACTTATGAGGCTGGAATAGCTATGTTCCTTGTAGCACAATATTACAAGAAAATATGATGTGCTATGGTGCAAGAATGACTAGAATATGCTTTTACACCATCTCCTTGTCATCTAAATCAATTTTCCCGTCCAAAGGCCTTCTATATATAGAGAAATGGGCATGTGAGTTTGTGTCTCTTCACCTACCTTTGTGTCTTCTCTGACCTCTCGACCCTTCACTTCTTGTCCTTTGTCCTTCAATTTCCTTGGATGATTTTTGGTGATCAAAATCACTCCATATGGGTAAGGTTGTGTCTTTTTGTGTACTTCAGCTCTCCAATCATATTTTAGCTTCTATTCAATCCATAAATCACTTTTCCCTTTTACTCTAATACTCTCCTTCAAGGTTATGAGTGTAGCCTCTATGTCTTCAAGACCTAGCCTTCAATTGACCTTATAAAACTTGATATAAATACATACATGATGAAGGGGTAAATGATGAGAGGTGAGTATGTGTCAAGCCTCACAACGGGAGCTTGCACAAGTTCCATAACTTTTCAACATCAAGCACACTTTCTAGGATAGCTTAATCAAACTCTACCATTTTCATGCACAAAGCTAACCTTTCCCTTTTCCAAGTCTCCTCTAGGATAGCAATATTCATGGTGCTCTAAGCTAGTTCTAATGGCTATCCTTGCCTAATAATCTTTTAAGAACATTTGTATGTCTTTAGGCATAGGATATGTTAGAACTAATCATTCTTGTTGCCTCCTTTGGTTCCTCTTGGATTCATCTACAATTGACCTCACTTTCACATTTGATTGCATGTGATTATGGAGAGATCCATTAATCACATGATTTTTTTCTTGTTCTTGTTGCAAATTTTCTTGTATGTCACACATTCTTGGTTTCCATTTCTTCTTGAGTTCCTCTTTTATGATTTTCCATGTATGTGCTCTCTTTTTAATTAGATTTTTACTCTTATCATTGGTGTTTTCTATGAATCTTTTTTTTTTTTTTTTTTTTTTTTTTTTTTTTTTTTTTTTTTTAAATGGAGGTTCGGCCGAGGCCTACTCCCCCTGACTTTAATTTGAAAGAGAAACAACTGTACAATGAAGGGCATAGTACCCATGGGACCCCCCTTATCCCACAAGAACAGGGGCAGACAGGGTGAACGGCCCGAAGGCCCATACATCGATGTGAACGGCCCGGAGGCCCAGCTGGTTTAACGCCCGAAGGCCGGAATTCGCGCCCGAAGGCGGATACACTGTCCCGCAGCGCAGGGGGGTTGAACCCTCGCCCCCGCCTCAAGAGGCGAGGGACCCAACCAGTCGACCTGGCGTCTTGGGACTTTTCTATGAATCTTGGGTTTTGATCCTCTTCATTCTCATTAGATGGGCTAAAAGTTTCTAGTTCCATCTAAACTTCTCTATATTGTGTTTGACCTCTAGTCATTTCTCGCACTAATAATGATGTATCATGACTGATGTAGACTGTCCTACTATATCTATGATGTTTATATGAATTTTATTTCCCTTTTTAGGATTTTTAGGGCAATCCCCAAAGAGATGCTCTTTTCCACAATCTAGACAAAATATATATATTGAATGTGGGTACTACATTGATAATTCAAAGGATGAGGACAATTAGGAATAAAGTGTTCTCATGGTTGATGTGGCATACCAAATGTAAAGAACTAAAATGAAACAAAAACAAGGCGGCGAACTCTCTGTAGCCTAGGTGCATTCTTATCCAAAAACTCTATAACTCTCTCTCTCTCTCTCTCTCTCTCTCTCTCTCTCTCTTTCTCTCATTTCATCGTCCTCACTACCTGTGTAATGGATGTGCCATAGCACACACCTTAAGTGGTATTAGAGCACAGGAAAGGAACAAAGTGCACAAGCACCATAGCTGTAGAAACTCTACAGACTTGTATCAAGGCGGTCACATAGGCCAATTGCTTGAGTAGGCAAGGAGAATTACATCCTTGCACAATCTTTTCGTGCATCCTTTGATGGACTATATCTGCTTGGATCCAACATTCTTTGCAGCATATACACATAGTTCCAAGTTTCACAAACTAAGATCCATTGTCCACACAATCGAGGAATGAAGGTTACTCTGTAGTGTCCCAAGTGATTACCCCATAGGTTGTGACTATAGTTTCTATGTTGATCTATAGTGGTGCCTCCCTATGCAAATGAGTATTCATATAATATATTCGTAAAGAAGCAAGGACATCAACGTTTCCTCCATTCGATGAGTGATTTTGGTTGAGGACTATATTACTTCACTATTCAAGTGGAGAGTAGATCGTTATATTTGTGAAGTAACAAAAATAACTCTCGAAGTTGATGATACACTAGAGGATAACAAGAGATACAAAAATGAACATAGAGCTCGAGTGTAGTAGCAATAAAGCTTTTTGGAAATTTGATATGAAATTGTGAGGGTTCTATTTAGGTACACATTTGCTTTGGTTTTTCTTTCGATTGCGTGTGGCAAGCTACATCATGTATACACTTGCAGGTCCTTGAATGGACATTATTCACATGTTGTGAGACATATATATGAATTTATGGGTCCTTAATTTGGACAAGTCACACACCTTATATTTACCATGATAAAAATTGAGGGATGTCATGAAGCTTTTAACTAGGGTATACTAGTCTCAGAGATACCTTGATGATATAGGTGGAAGACGAAAGTGAAGACAACCCAAAGACCTCTTGTATTGATCATGGGATGGATCTATGAAATTGTGGCCTCCTGTCATAGATATTTTGCATATGGTACATGCTGATTTTGATGCTTTCACCCAAAGTTTGGGTTTTGGGGTGGATGTTATGGTTTATTTGGCTCACATATACATTGGAAAAAGGAGACTCTATCAATCTTTTGAAGATGTCATAAGTGAGCATCCTAGTGCATAGGGACATAGGGAGTGCATAGAAGAAGAGGAAAACATTGAGATTACTTGCAAAAATTAAGTTTATTGGTGCATATATCAAGAAATACAGTCGAAATGTTATCAAATTTTTTCTACATCTCACCATAAAATTGCCATAGCATAGAGAAGTGCTTAAGTTGCAAGAATGTGTGATAATATTGCACAAATAGTGGGGAAAAGCTTACCAAAGACAATTATCATATATGGTCTTATAGTATGGAGAATTTTTTAATGGGAAAAGGACTTTGGGGATTAGTAAATGGAGAAGATGAGTGCCTTGAATTGCCAAATATAGATAAGCAAAAAAGATTACAAGATGTGGATAGAGAAGTCTAGAAAAGTTATCCACTGGATATCTATATGTATTTCCAAGATCCTTATCTCACACATCATGAAGGTTAGTTCATCAAAAGAAGCTTGGGATATTATCCGAAAAATCTATGGTACGTCGACAGAGGTTAGGAAAATTCACTCGAAGCACAAATTGCATAGTGTATGGCACAACAATAGATCCATCACTAATTATGTGGAAAAAATTAGAAAGATTACTGATGACTTAGCATCCATAAATTGCAAGGTGGAAGATGATGACGTGGTATTACTTATGCTGAATGTTCTAGGAACACAATATAAGAGCTTAGATACTTCCATTTTGGTAAGAGGCACTATGCCTAATTTTGATGAATTAGTGGCACTTTGTATGAAGGAAGAAGTGAAGCTTGATTTGAATGCATCAAGAAGTGGAAACACAAGAGATGCATTCTTTCAACATAGAGGAAGAGATTCTAGCCATGGTCATTCAAGCTCTAGAAATGTAAACACAATGGATGCACCAAGAGGTAGAGATAAATCAAATTCAAGAGGTAGAGGAAGATCGTAGGCACCTAGAAATTGTTACCATTGTGGCAAATATGGCTATCTTGAAAATGGTTGATATCTACTGGTTGATATCATAAGTAGAATAGTCAAAGAGGAAGAAGTAGAGGCCATTATGCATCACATGGAAACTTCTTTGCTGAAAGTCCATATAGAGATTATGGCATAGATAATATGTTTGCAATGGAGCATGTGTTAAATAGCATGTATAAAACCTGGAAATGATAAAAATTGGTACATAGAATCTGGTTGCACAAATTATATGACAAGCATAGGAGATTGGTTTGAGTCTAAAGATCCTTTGAAGACTAAAGAGTATGTGGTAATTGGTGATGATACTTTACACCTAATTAAAAACATTGGAAATGTATTGCTAGTACAAAATAATGGTGTAGAAAACACATTGAGTGACGTCTTACATGTGCCTAGCATTACAAAGAACTTAGTTTCAGTTGGTCAGCTTGCAGACCAAGATATGGAAGTGATATTTAATAAGCAAGACTATTTCATACATGATTTCAAGTATGGAAAAAGAGGGAAAATACTTGGCCATGGAAAGAAAATGGGTAGATTGTTCAGGTTTGATATGGAGACACCTCTTTATGAGAACATGTATGAATTGTGGCATAAAAGAATTGGTCACATAAATTTGAGGAAATTGAAGCCTATGGAGAGGCAAACATTAGTGTGTGGTCTACCAAGATTTGGTGATTTAAATTTTGAGAGGATATGCAAAGCATGTGCATTTGAAAAACACCAATCTCTGAAGTTTCCAAGAAAAGAAATGCATAGAAAGAGACCTCTAGAGCTGATTCATAGTGATGTGGTTGGAGCTGCTAGAACAAAATGAGTTGGTGGCTCACTATAATTTTTGATAATTCATCGATGACTATAGCTGGTACACTTGGATATATTTTTTGAAGCATAAGAGTGAAGTTTTTGAACGCTTTGTCAAATTCAAGAACATGGTTGAGAAGCAATTATGCATGTATATTAAGTGCTTACATTCAAATAAATGGGGAGATTATATGTCAAAGGAATTTGATCAATATCTTAGTGATCATGGAATCAAAAGGCAATTTTCTTGTAATACACACACCACAACTCAATGGTGTTTCAGAATGCAAGAATCATGTGATTGAAGAAGTTGCTAGAGCCATGTTAAATGAAAAGAGCATGCCAGATATAGTAGGGGCAGAAGGTTGTCATACAACTATACATGTCATAAATAGAGCTTCAATAGGAATGGTTCATGATGTGACTCCTTATGAGAGACTATGGAAGCATAATCCAAATGTGAAATAATGTATAGTGAGAAAAGATGTTATATTTGATGAGAATGCCTCATGATATGCACCCCAAGGCATGGTTGTAATAAAGAATGATATGGATGATGCTATGCATAATGTTTATGATGAGCCAGAAACAATTCATAGAAATTTTGATCATGAGGAAAGCCAAGATTATGGTTCATATGAGTTTCTCATTCCTGAACATTATGGAGTGAAAATGTGAAAGGCTATGCAAGGAGAAAGGGAAAGAGAAAATGAGAGAATACATGTTTGATTCAGATATTGATGATGAGCTAGTTGGATGTGGGATGTTGAAAAATAAGAAAGAAAAATATGTTCCTCCACATGCAAGAAGAGAGGCATGTTCAAGATCAGATGAAGAAACTCCAATGACATGATCTATGAGAATAAGGCATCTTGTGGATAGATTGAATCTATATAATAATTCTATGAATTGCATGGGTTGCTATGAATGATTGGAAATTGTATTAAATGGATGTTAAGATTGCATTCTTGAATGGAAAATTGCATGAAGAAGTTCATAGGTAGCAACCAGAAGGTTATGTGCATCCAAACTATCCTTATTAGGTATGCAAGTTGAAGAAAGTGCTTTATGGATTGAAACAAGCACCAAGAGCATGGTGTGAATGATTTACTAAAAATCTATTAGATCTTGAATTTATGCAATCAAAGGTTGATTATTCACTATTTCTATAGAATCAAGGAAGCAAAATGATTCTATTAGTGATTTATGTTGATGATTTGATCATTATTGGCAATGACGAAAAGAGGATTGATGATTTGAAAAAACAAATGAAATTTGAATTTTTTATGTCGGATTTGGGAGAGATAAAATACTTTTTGGGAATCGAAGTAACGTCAATGCAAGAGGGAATTTTGATGATACAACACAACTATATGCTAGAAATGCTTGAGAGATTTGGTATGAGTGCTTGCAAACTTGTTGATACACCTCTTGATGCTAATACTAAGCTTATGGATGATGGGAAATACTTGCATTGCAAACGTGTATAGGAAGATGGTTGGAAGTTTGATTTATGTAACAAACGTGATACCAGATTTGAGTTTTGCAGTTGGATTGGTGAGTCAATTTATGCATAAACCATGTAAAGTGTACTTGGATGTAGTGAGATGTATATTGCAATATGTGAAATGATGCATTACGATGACCACACAGCGAGATGATTCTTTGTTTCCTCCCAACCATATGCCTCTATATAGATCTCTCTAAGGCACTTCCCACTATGGCAAGTGGATACTAACCATCCAAGTGTCCACCATGTAACTGTTGAAATGAAAAAGGACTACTCCTACTCTATCACAATCACAAATCTAACAAGCTAAGGAGGAAGGAAAAAAAGATAACAAAACATTATGAATGAACTAAAATGGAAGTGGAATTGACTTACATGAGATGCTCTATGAGCATGGAGACTCCATGAGGAGTGGAAGTGCACTCTTGGCAATGAGCTAGAGTGGAATGAATTGAGAAGAGTGAAGGGAGGCCTTGCTTATATGGAGTTTGGGAGAATTCCCTTGCATGTGGGATAAATGAGCTTGTATGAGAATGAAAGTGAGTTGGGACAAAAGGGTGGAGCATGGAACTCTCAACACCCCCCCTCCATGTGATGACCATTTTGTTTTCAATATGGGGATTAGTGACATATGGGATCACTTAGTCCATTTGGTTTTTAGGATCCAAGGACATATGGGATCCTTGGACATAACTTGGACATATGGGATCCAAGTTTATATGGCATCCATGGGATCTTGGGACATATGGGATCCCAAGACATAGAAAGGGTTTACAACATGGGGTACGTGGTGCTTTTGGATCCATCTGCCACCTTGGATGCTGATTTGTTGAAGGTCTTTGTTGACGGTGTATCCTTCTTTGGATCCATTGATGGGATATTTGGTAGCATAAGCTTCGTTGTTGTGGATTCCTTCATGTTGATTTTGAGCATTTCCTTGGGTCTCGCTTCATGAGAGAGTACATTTGGAGATACATATTTGATGTGTGAAAGCATGAACATAACCTTGGAAAAATTTTCATGGTATTGGGAAGGTCCTACCTTGAATACTACTCAAGGTGGTGTCTAATCCCTTACAAAGAATGCATATGATAGAGAATTTAGCATGTTCATCATTAATATAACTTATCTCTTTTAAGCAGAGAAGACTTATTTTTCTTCTTTGTTTTCAAGTACACCAATGCGATCAAATACAAAGATAATAATGAATTAACAAGTGCCTGGATATTTGATCTCACAATGAACTTTCCACTCCGACGTGGTAGATCTGGAATATCTCAGCCTGATGTGTTCTAGTAATGCAGGTTCAATGAATGCACAACTTGTAATGGAGACCAAGAAAGTGAGTGACATCATTGCTTATGACAGAGTTGCTCTATTATCACTAATCATAGAAGTGAAGAGATGTGCATTTACGTTAGTGCTGCTTCGTCCCCAAATCTACACGCAGGTCAGAGCACACTAATGAACTTGTATCCATCCATTGCTTTAACAAGGCAGCAGACACAGTGTTTGAACTGCCTTTGAGCTTGCGCTTATCTTCTTCTGTTAGGGGTTGTATGAGCTGGAGCTTATCTACTTCAGTTAGGTTTTGTAGTGCCAATATACACACACGATAGCATATTCATCTCTGGAAAAGTCGTGCTATGACTCTATGGGTGCATCTCCATTTGCCACATAGAACTATTCTAACAGCTTATTGTGTGAAGATAGCACATGATGTAGTGGTTTATTTATTCCTTTGCCCTCTATTGTTGCTTCATCTCCGAGGAGCTTCATCCACCTACTACAGTGCTGCTTGCCATTCAACATGTGATGTGATGGCCAAACGAATCCATTGTCTCTACTTTGCTGCTTGAAATACGTATACTATGTCTTCTCACATGTTTCTACAGTGGCACATGTCTGTATATCGCTTACTCATTCCGAATTATCTTTTTTTATTGTCTCTGGTGTTGTAATAACTTGTTGTTTGGCTTGTTCTCGTGCCCAGCTTCCGCTGGCTCTCTTGCGTTGTGGATGCAGTAGGTGCATGATGTTTGCGTTGTCTCTGTCGCCTCCTATCGGAGAGTGCTTTCTCTATTTCTCCTTTGAAGTAATCCAAAGTTGCCTTTGCCTTAGCATGCAACAACATAGATTGGCGCAGCAGAACTGGATTCTGGTCCACGTGATTATTGTAAAGGTAAGTGCAACATGACATTCTACCACATATCTTTGTCAAGTGTGTAAGCACTGAGGAAGAAGGTGGCTCACTGTTGTGGAGTGATGTAGAGCACACCTTGTAAGGCTTGTCATGATTGTATGTCGAAAGAACTTTGGTACTTTCTCTATGTGTTTTCTTGATCCATCTCTCTTTGATACAGAAATGGCACAGTGCCAAGATGTATTTTCCTCTGCAGTGCTAGACTATCCATGTGCAGTCTCTATTCAGCATATGATGAGCTGCTATCATGGAGCAGCATCAGACATCGATGCTTATGAATAGTTTGAAATCAAATACAACCACTTGCTGTTGTTGTGTACTAGGTGATGTGTCGAGAGAGCTTCGAGAAGACGAGATTAGTCCTTTCCAACCAAATGAGGTGTGATGGAGGTCTTTGTTGAAGAGTAGCAAACATTGCCGTTCTACGGATCCAAAGCTAAGTCAGGACTTTGATTGCTACATGACTTCGTGCTCCAGTGTAGGCAAGATCACCATAGAGATCTTCGACTGCCAGCCATATTGTTAAGTTCTCTGTGCTCACAAAAGCTCTGAAGCTATGGTTTTTGCTGAGTAGTCAGGTACTCCAACTTCTAATCTCTCTGAATGTAGTAAGAGACTCCAACTGCTCTCCTAATCTCTAAATATGGTGATTGTTGTTCTTGATGACAACACTGGTTATTAGTTCCTTCTATAAAGATGCTCTAACAGAATGGCTAACGAGGAGCAGAAGTTCAAAACTATCTTTCTAAATGAAAAGTACACTAAACTATGGAGATTATTAACTGAGCATGGTGCGCTTATAAGCATTGATTATTAAAGAAGACTCACAAAATATAATCATGCGTGGTTACTAATTAAACTAGTGCTTAGAAGCACTCTTATGGAAGAAAATATGGGAGGGAGGGAAAGATTAAGAAGGAAATACATCCTAATGATGAAGATAAAAAAATGATAACCCAAAAGGAAAAGCAATTAACCTATGCTCTGATACCATGTTGAAATGAAAAAGGACTACTCCTACTCTATCACAATCACAAATCTAACAAGCTAAGGAGGAAGGAACAAAAGATAACAAAACATTATGAATGAACTAAAATGGAAGTGGAATTGACTTACATGAGATGCTCTATGAGCATGGAGACTCCATGAGGAGTGGAAGTGCACTCTTGGCAATGAGCTAGAGTGGAATGACTTGAGAAGAGTGAAGGGAGGCCTTGCTTATATGGAGTTTGGGATAATTCCCTTGCATGTGGGATAAATGAGCTTGTATGAGAATGAAAGTGAGTTGGGACAAAAGGGTGGAGCATGGAACTCTCAACAGTAACTACATGTGTGCCAAGTGTTCTAGTTAACTTGAGTTAACTCAAGTGGATGCTCCTAGAAGGCTCTAGAGCTCTTGGGGCAAAAAACTCTCCCATGTCTCTCATAGGACTTCAACCAAGACCTCTTCCTTCTCATCCATAAACTTAACCACTAGGAAAAACATATTTGCTTGTCTAGAGAGCATTAGAACCTTTGCTTAATTCTACTCTCAAGACTTCTACCCAACATTTGAATGAACAAATAATGTCTGATCTCAGATGTGTCTGAACGTCTTAGACCCTCATGTCAAAAAACTTCCTTTACAACATTCTTCCCGCATTGGAAAACATGTTCGTCCTTGAAAATAGAGCTATATAAGTACTCTAAGCATCCCTCAAGCTTCATGCACAAAGTGTACATGATCATCTTTGTGTGTTGTTTCCCCATGTACTTCCCCTTAAGAAGTCTCATAAAAGATAATGTTAAAGGCGAGAAACTATCTACAAGGTGCGTACTATCTCCCATGTATACCTAGTTTCCAAACTATCACTCCCATAACATATAACATCATCAAAATGATGTAAGTCCATATGATATATCCTCTATGGAGTAATAGTATGAAAAAAAAATGTAAGGTGTCAAGGTTATAGACTTGAACATACCAAAATGGAGATAATAAACCATAGAATCCTCTGAAATGTAGAACGAATTTCCATAGAAAATCACTCCAAACCCATCTAGACTTAAGATGATAGACTTTCCATCATATCTCTCAAGTTATTTCTATCCTTGAGTGGTCACAAGTGATAGTTTTTACCTAAACCATCATATGTCCTATGCCAAGCCATCATCTAGCTCACATATAAGAAATCCTTGGTAGTAAAATGAATTCTCTACATTTCATTAACCAAGAAGTCTTTGGTTTGTCATCCATTACCTTTGGACTAAGCTCTCTTGGAAGAGAATTATTAGGACTAATGCAAACTCTATCATTTTCTCTTCCCTCTAGTTTGCCATATAAATAACCCAATGTTAGATCTATCCCTATCTCCTAGAAATCCTAAAGAGAAAATTCATTACTCTAGTCTCAACGTGAATAATGTCGATAACTAGATCATCTCATCTAGTCAAGGACCATTACATGAAAAAACATAACTAATTCTCTCTAGAGTCTCTATGAGACTCCATGTGTGACTCAATCTAACCATTGATTTTTTGATCTCCTAATTGCCTTTGATAGAAGAGTGCCACTCCTATCTAGACAATCTAAACCAGAGAGTGAAACTCTCTCTCTCTCTCTCTAGTCTCATCTAAGGAAAAGAGCTCTAGTAGTGGAATCGATTCCACTCTCCTTTCCCTTTGAAATAGATTCTCTTGAATCCAAATGCTCTACTAATCCAAAATTGAGAACATGCACATAAGTTCTTCATGTTTTTCCTTCAAAATAGTGGAGAACGAGACTCCCATGTGAAGGAAAATTATGGATTAAATGAGTTCATTTTAATATACAGAATAAGAGATGTTTTCTAAAAACCTCTTCTCTCTAAAGGAAAACATATTCCATTCTTCTCCTATGAAGAAATCATGTTTTCCTTCCTTTTTCTCTTTCAAAGAACAGGAGTTAGAGATAAATGAGATCTCTGCTATATCTCTGAGCTAAATCTCACTTTCTCCTTCCCTTAAAAGAGAGATTTATGAATTCATTTGCTCCTCTCTTTCATAAACTAGTGCATAACCCTCATTTAGATACATTCTTATGGAGGTGGAGAACCAATCTCCCATAAATAATGAAGGTCTATGTAGTGAAGAATGGAGAAAATAGATTCCTTCTAAGGATCAACGCCCTCTACTAAACATGGTAAAAAATGATATGACATGATACCATAATAAATAGATGTGTATTCATACTATAGAAACTATCCCTGCCAACCATCCTCTATGCATGGATCTATGTGATTCATCCACACTAATGGAATCATCCTTTTGAAAACTATAAAGTGAGTATGTGATGTCTATGGAGATAAAAGCATCCAACTCATACTCTATTGGAGGATAATTCTTCTATAATCTACAAACGATAACTCCAAACGCTAAGGAAATTTCTTCTAAGAGCTATTCTTTGATCTTGTGAGACATATCCCCATGAATGATGAATCCTTTTCTCCCTGACCATAAGAAGAGTGCTCAAAGGGAAGACATTTCCACTGTCCCATAACAATGGATCTTTCTTCCAATTCATGGTGTCATACCTACACTAGATCAAAGGTATATTCCATATATATAATGGAATACATAGGTGGACTCTAATGAATCCCATGTCCTGAACTCATGTAGGTGGACTTGAATGAATTCCATATCCTTGAACTAGTTTAGTTTGGTTCTAGTCAACATGTGGCAATGGATATCCCTTTCTATTCCAAACTAATTAGTTCCTAGGTACTAAGACTAAGTCAAAGCACCTCTCTTTATAGAGAAGGCATGTTACTATGCCATAAAATTCTTACCTAAAGGTAAATGTGTATATGATGCCATGAGGTGGGGAAAATTCTGATAACATTTTCCCAAGGAATTGGAGTCCAAAGAGTTTTAACCATAAGAACAAACATAAGGCTTTGTAGGCCAATGGCACACAAGCCATTCATTATAGCATAGGGCTTCGAAAGACCATGGCATACAAGCCATATTCTCACATATGAACTCCATAACTTGCCAAAACAAAAAAAATGCTAGCAACAACATATTTGTCACGTAACCTTGTACTTCTTGCAAACCATAAAAAAAGTGTATTCCTAACTGATCCATACTTTATACTTAAAACAATGACCAACTTTGATGCATGTATTTCAATCATATTTCTATGCATGTATATACAAACATGGTGAAGCATAAAAACACTAAACATATTATATATCTAGTTCTTGTTATTAAGATGGAACTCTCATATATCCTATCTAGTGGATTCTCATGAATCCCACATGCTATAACTAGACTAGCTTGGTTATGATGCAAAGATCATCAATCGACCAAGTCAAGCTAGTTTGTTAAGTACCAATGTAGATACTTACTGGATTCCCTTACTATATTGATGGAGAGTGTTAATCTCCAAAAGAATAACCTACTCTTATGATTAGAGCACCTCTATACTAAGAGTAAGTCAAAACCTTCACCAAATTAGAGGTTCAATCTCCAAATTATCAAAAGTTGAAAAATTCTGTGAAGAAGATAAAACACAGAAAGTCTGCTGCACAATTTCTTCTTATTGACCTATCAAACATGTAAAGTTTTCTATGAAATTTTGTATGGAGTGTCGTCTAGAAGTTGCGCACCTCCTCCAAGTTAAATTTCTTCAAAAGGTTTAGTATAACTTGAGAAATCAACTTCACAAGTTACCTATGTCTAAATCTGCACTTCTGAGAAGTCGATTTGACACCCCTAACTTCTTAACTTTAGTTCTCACAATGTCGAACCCGTTTTACCAAATCCTTTTGGCTATAGATAGCTTATCTCTCAACTTAGATTTTGAGCTATCATATGTGTAAAACTTTACACTGTGCACTGAGCACTACTCATTTCATTAGACTCAAAATCTGCGCCTGTTTCAGAAGACTGTGAACACTCAACACATATGAATGTTCCTACTGACAATTCTCCTAGCCTGTTTACAATTAGACTCTGAAACTCAAGTCATTGACTCATTAACTATGAAGTTAGATATCCTCAAAAGGATTTCACAAATGATCTAACACAGACGGAGCAGACACAGAAACATCGGGCACAATATTTCTTTGATTACTCAGAAATTACAGTTGAGTGATGAGAGGAAAACTCAACTAACATTTCACATGTCTCATGACATCTAACTTCTCCTTTCTTGACTTCTATACTCACTCATCTATTCTTTCATATGCTCTCATATCACGCCTCGACATTTTCAAGGTATTTATAGAGAAATTTGTACAAGTCTATGACTAATCAAAGATCTAAGTGAACTATAACTATACTAATGTACATATGTGTACATTCCTCATATCCTCTGAATGTATCCTTCTTCCAAGCTTCAAGAATTGAATCTTCCTTCATTCTTTAATCTTCCAAACATTCAATTGGTGATTGATCTGCACCAACAGCTCCCCCTCAATCATCAATTGAGGTTTCTCTTATCTTCTTTATGCCTGCCATGTCTTTAAACTTCTGTAGCTTTGGTCCATCCAAGCTTTTGTAAGCATATCAGCTATCTGATCTTTAGTTGAAGTATGTATGACTTCAATCTCCTTATCCATCACTTTCTCTCTTAGAAAGTGATACTGAATCTCAATGTGTTTGGTCCTGGCATGAAAAACAGGATTAGCAGCTAAATACAATGAACTCATGTTATCTCCATATATAATTGGTATCCCATGCACAATGTCAAAACTCTTCATCAAGGTCTTGAGCCAAATCACTTCCTTTGCAGCTTCAACCATGCCTTTATATTCAACTTCTGTAGAAGAAAAAGCAACTGTATGTTGCTTCTTGGAACACCATGAGATAAGTTTATCTCCCACATAACACATGTATCCATAAGTTGACCTTCTATCATCTGGATTACCTGCCCAATCTGCATCACTATAAATTTTGATATTTGTATCTGATGTAAACCCATAATACAAACCTTCATTGAATGTACCCTTAATGTACCTCAACACTCTTTGTCCTGCAATCCAATGTTCTTTCCTTGGGCAATGCATGAATTGAGACAAAACCCCTACTGCATATGATAAATCAGGTCTAGTTAAAGTAGCATAAATAAGACTACCAACCAAACTCTGATATTGTCTCATGTCCTTGAATTCTTCACCTCCAAATTTACTCAATTTGTGATTCACCTCCATTGGTGTAGGTGCTATCCTGCAATCATCCATTTTAAACTTGATTAACAAGTTCTTCAAATACCTTTCTTGAGTCACAAATACTCCATGTTGAGTATATGTAATCTCCATGCCCAAGAAGTATGACAAGTCTCCCAAGTCACTTATTTTGAACTCCTTTTCCATTTGCTTCTTGAGTCTTTGTATTCCTTCTTCATCTGTACCTGTAAGGATTATATCATCAACATATATGCACATGTATATGAAACCATTATCACTTGCTTTGACAAACAAGCTACTATCTGCTTTAGACACCTGAAATCCAAGTTCTTTCAAGAACTTTACAAGTCTATAATTCCATGCCCTTGGGGCCTGCTTTAAGCCATACAAAGCTCTCTTGAGCTTGCACACATGATCTGGATACCTTTTATCTCTGAACCCTTGAGGTTGCTCCATGAACACATCATCTGAAATATAACCATTCAAAAAAGCATTTTTCACATCAAGTTGACATAACTTCCAACCTTTACATGCAGCAATAGCTATAAGTGTCCTGATGGTTGTCATCTTTGCCACAGGACTATAAGTCTCATCATAATCAACACCATATGTCTGAGCAAACCCTTTGACAACAAGTCTAGCTTTGTATCTAGACACACTTCCATCTGCAAACCTCTTGGTCTTGTAAACCCACTTGCATCCAATAATTTTCTGACTATTTGGTTTAGGAACCAAATCCCAAGTTTGATTTTCCAATAGTGCATCATATTCTTCCTGCATAGCTTTCTCCCATTTTTCCTTACCTTTTGCCTCTTCATATGTAGAAGGGTCTTCATCTGTTTTCATCATATAAGCATAATCTTTTGTGGCCAAAAAAGAAGTATCATAACTATACCTTGTAGGTTGCCACCTATTTCTTGATGATCTTCTGAGTTCTCCACTCCTTGAGGTTTCTGGTTCTTCACACTCAGGATCGAATCTTGGCATTTCTTCAACTTCACCCTGCACTTCATTATTCTCTTGCTCATCAAATATTTGAACTTTTGATTTACCATCCTGCTCAAATGTTAGCATATGACCTAGCAACTGATTTAAATCAGGAGTGAAATGATCCAGTGATAACTCTGTAGACAAAATGAATGGCTTCCATTTGTCATCACCTCTTAAACCTGTAAGGATTTGCCTTACCAATTTATCCTCCTCAATGTCTTCATCAACAGCTCCTAAAGCATCTGCAATATCTTTCATTCTTGTCACATAGTCTGAAATGGATTGAGAAGCCTTCTTCTTAAAGGTGGTAAACTCTGCCCATAAGGATGCCTTCCTTGACTTAGTAGTATTCTGGAAATGCTCCTCCAAAGCATTCCAAATATCAGTTGCACTTTCAAGACCTCGAATATGAGGTAACAAGTAATCATTAACTGCCATATATATAATGCTCCTAGCTTGAGCATCTTTCTTCATCCAATTTTTCAAATCTGCTAACTCTTCCCTAGTTGGAACACTAGGATCTCTGAACTGTGGCTTTTCTTCTTCTCCTGTGATGTAAGCTATTAAATCTTTGCTCATAAGATGAGCTTCCATCCTCATTGACCATGCAGGATAGTTTTCCCTATCCAATTTCTCTATCTGAAGAGAATCTCCCATCTTGTGTCCACCTGTGTATTGAAATCTTCAAGCTTTATGAATGATATATGTACCTTTGCTTTGAATTAGACTCCTTTTGTCTTTCTTGATGTCGTATGGTCTCCTCCTCAAGCTTTGCCTTCAAGCTTTCACCTTTTAGTTCTTCAGTTGTTGAATTTCTTGAATCTGCAGCAGTCGGGATCCTCCTTTCCTTGATTCTGATGTCTCCTGCTCTGATACCACTGATGGAGAGTGTTAATCTCCAAAAGAATAACCTACTCTTATGATTAGAGCACCTCTATACTAAGAGTAAGTCAAAACCTTCACCAAATTAGAGGTTCAATCTCCAAATTATCAAAAGTTGAAAAATTTTGTGAAGAAGATAAAACACAAAAAGTCTGCTGCACAATTTCTTATCATTGACTTATCAAACATGTAAAGTTTTCTATGAAATTTTGTATGGAGTGTCCTCGCCTAGAAGTTGCACACCTCCTCCAAGTTAAATTTCTTCAAAAGGTTTAGTATAACTTGAGAAATCAACTTCACAAGTTACCTATGTCTAAATCTGCACTTCTGAGAAGTCGATTTGACACCCCTAAATTCTTAACTTTAGTTCTCACAATGTCGAACCCGTT